>OY757019.1:110913988-110935171 GCA_963580285.1 Lucinisca nassula | reverse complement strand
TACTCGTGTGCGGTCTGTTTCAGCTCTGCGTGGAAGCATCAAGCAGCCCATCTATTTATTCAAGCCCCAATGGGCGGGGGTCGGGCCTTTACTGGGCTGTTATAAATCTAAGGTTTCTACAGAGTCTACTGTTCACACATACGAATGCAAACAGTGTAGATCCAGATAAGAAGTCGTAAAATAAGTTATCTCAACCATAACGATTGTCATTCTATTAATAATTTACGTCGACCAAAAACCCGATGGGTGAGTACTTTAGTCTCACAAAAACAGACCTATATAATATTGACACCCTTTAAACGCCACTTTAAAGTGTAGTAAAACTGGGGTTTACAGGGGTATACTTTGCCACTGCCCACCGGGGCTTTCAAAAATAGATTGGGCTGCACAATGCTTCCACGCAGAGCTGAAACCGACCGCACACGAGTATTGTTAAACTGCTTAGAAGGTCTCAGCCTGCCCAAGCAAAGTGGTGCGAGTCCTGATGACCTACACATGCAGTGTTGACGGGGACGTTAAACAAATACAGGACAAAACAGTCTAAATCCTCGCTCAGAACGTTAACCTCATGCATATAAACACTATTGGTTTCATTGGGCGGCAGGGATTGAGATGTCATTTCATCTCAATGTTCGGAAAAAGTCCCACAAACTTGGAAGCAGTGAGTTAGTGAGGGTTTGAGTTTTACGTCCCATCAACAGCTAAGGTCATACGGAGACGGGGCCTCGGTTTAAAGACTCATTCGAAAGTCTGGAGAAGCCCGGGATCGATCCTGCGATCCCTTGTTTACAAGGCGAGTAGGGTAACCACTACATCCCGGAGGCTTCTAAAGCATTGCAGCAATGTCTCCAAAATGACCTAAAAAGTGTTGACGGGGACGTTAACCTCAAATCAATCAATCAAACAAAAAAACAGGGGTATACATTACTACCCAACACTGAGATGAAATGACATCTCAAGCCTACCACCCGAGGTACCCGATTGTCCAACGGGCACACAACGTTTACGTAACGTCGTATCAACGTCGATGCAACAGAATGATGTTGCATTGACGTTTAAAAGTCATTTGCCCCACCCAACATTGAGATGAAATAACATCTCAAGACTACCACCCCAAGTACCCGCTTGTTCAGCGGGCACACAACGTTTACACAACGTCGTATCAACGTCTATGCAACAGCATGATGTTGCATGGACGTTTAAGAGTCATTTGCCCCCCCCCCCCTCCCCCCACCCCCTAAAGCGGTTTTACACCAGCACAAAACTTCGGTCGGTTGTTTCAGCTCGGCGCAGAAGCTCATGCAGCCCAATCCAATTTTCTCCAAGCTATGATGGAAGTCGGTGTCATTTTCTGAAGGCTCGAACATATAGCAGTCACCACTCACTGGTTGCAGTATTTAAATGGAATACCGACAGATACAATGCCGTCAGATAGACTTTGAGAGAGAGAGAGAGAGTGAATCGTACCAGTGATGCGTTTTGCATAGGATTAACCTGGATCTGGTGAAGGATTGTTTAAGGATGTGACACTAGTAAAATTCTGATTCTGTTCTACGTGTTCACAAACGGCGTCTGTCTGTCTATTTATCTTCTTATACTGAGTCGGTCATATTTGACCATTACCTCAGTTGCCGTATCAAAGACTTTAAGTGTTAAACTGCTTAACTTACCGACAAAAATAAAGCAATCCAGAGGCAGTTAGTTTAGTTGTGGTCTAACAACCAAGGTTCATAACGTATTTTGACAAAACACGCCTTCTTTCAGCGTTTAAATTTTGAATAACTTTTCTTCGCAGCCATGTATTTTAAAAATCTGTGTTTGCAAGCGTTGCGACTAAGTCAAATATTGACCCAACTTCTGACGTCAACATTTCCAATACTGTGTTTACTTTCGTGTAGATACTCAGCTGGAAGACAGAATAATGTATAACAAACATTTTAGGAAAATTTGAACCAAATTTTTTCTGACCATTTTTTTATTCCAAAATAACTGACCGGTACTGTTTGACCAGAAGTTTGTTTAAAAATATGGGTTACTTAATAAACGAACCTTCGGAAACGTTCCATTTCAGTGGCAACCATAACTAAAGTAATGAAACGTTTTAGGAAGTGTTGATGCTTTCATTTGTGCTTTTGAATGCTAATTTTATCATTTCTGGTGACTGTATGCTTATGTTAAAATGACCGGAAGTAGCTTCCGGTTTCACAATTATTTTTGCTATAAAAAAATAATCCCTTTCGCGGAAGCTTACAAAAAATTAAAATCTTGACGACGGCCTTAGCAACTCTCCTACTGTATAATCATTACAGAGTTTTATTGTGGAATTACTTAAACTACCTATCCAAATGGCTTTCGTTTTTTCCACATTTATTTTCAAGCCACACATATGATAAAAAGTATTTAAAATGTTCAAAGTTTCTCTTAATGACTTTTCACTACCATCTAAAAATATTTGTGTATCATCTGCGTATTGGCTGAGTCTAAGTTCTTTTTCGTTAATTTCTATTCCTTTTATTTCATTACTTTTCTGTATCATTCGTCCCAGAATTTCGGCACATAATATAAATACATAAGGGGAAATAGGATCACCTTGTCTGCATCCTCTCTTCAATTTAAAAAAGGTATGGTAGTTAACCCAATCACGGTTGACAACTTTGCGTCCCTCTTTAATTGCACGCCGTTTGGTCAGGCCTCAGATTCTATGACGGTTCCAGCGTAAAGGCTTACTGAGAATTAGAGAGAATCTAATTCTATGTAATGTTGGTTGGTGCCTGATGCGCTGTCTCTGGTCGGGCCCATCGGAGTCTAACTGTTGGTTTTCTTTTGCTCCAAGCCTCCATTTCAGTGGTTTCTTGCTGTCGAGACCGTTGTTTCATCTCGCTGGTTGTTTGATTGTTTTGTATTCAGGGATATGTTGCACTGATGAGTTACGAGGCCTTCATGCGAACTGAACAAATAATTTGTCTAAATCGCGACGGAAGTAAGGGCGAGGATTGTGGCCACGTAAAATCGATTTAAGCCCCCCAGTGGAGTTCATTTCACTGACCGTTCCAAGGCGGTTCTTCTGTCGCGGTTTATTTTTGTTATGAGTTGTCTTTCAGTGTGTGTATCGCTTATATTATTTTGTTTTGGATAGCCAATTGGCAATTTTGTGGGAAAGTAACTGTCCTTTTGGCTTTCCGTTATTGATGTTTCCATTAGGGTATGTTGTTTCATGTTTGTGTTTCTTTCCTTTGGTGTCTCTGATGGGAGCTGTGGGTTAATTGTATCGATTCCTGATCATTGCCATCACTTCTATTTAACTCATTTCATGTGGAAAACCCCTAAATGGGTACCTTGGCAAACAGTTCAGGCCAAGATCAGCTGATTAGGGCCTGCACTATGTGCTAACAGAATTTTCCGCCAAGAAAATAGGTCTGACACCCCTTATATCACAAATGGGCTTGTTCAACATATAACAATGAAAGAGCCCGCTAGTATACAGTGGGTTAAACTAGCGAAACAAAAACAATCAGTTCAATATTTCAGAACCTCCGTCGTGTAGTGGTTAATCCACTCACCTCATAAACCAGTGAGGATGGTTTTTATTCTCGTCGGATTTTCTTACAAAGCCCGTCTCCAATTTGCCAACTTGTTTGTAAGATGTACATTTTAAAACGCAAACATAATACCGGATTTGAGTGGTTTTGTTTGCAACTTAATCGAACCTAGTAAAACGTCGATTTCCAACGGCAAGGGGAGTCAGCGCACAGTAAAAGGTGTTAAACAGGTGTGTCGAATGCATGAAGTGTATGTCAATAATAGCTCATTATGGAAAAAGGAAAGCAAGAAAATCATCTGAATGTAAAATATGATAAGTAAGGGCCCGGTCACCTATTACACTTCTATGCTGAGCTGTAATGTAGGACATAAGAGCCTTAGTATCGCCACGGAACTTCAGAAGACAGAATGGTCTTTTCTTGCTGAACCAAAAGTTCTTCTCTTTTCTGTTTATCTTAAAGTCTTGCTTTTTTTGGTATTTATTACACATATATGGATTTTTTTTATAAATGTTCGCTGTAACTTTTGTTACTTATATGAGCCAGCGCATGACAATACCTATAAAAAGACGTGCGCGCTCAACGAAGACTCAGATCAGACTGCGCAGTCTGATCAGAGTCTTCGCTGTGCGCTCTAAGGATAGCTATGGGCCCAATACTCCTCCATGCAGCAAGAGAAGTCTCTGGTTAGACTATATGGATGCGAAGGCTGATGTGAGTCTTCGTTGGGCGCACATGTCTTATTGTAGGTTTTGTCATGCGCTGGCTCATATGTCTTTTGTTACTGTGCATCCTTCTGACTGCCTCTTTTGTCTGTATTTTCATCTTTTCTAGCGTGAACCAATATGAAACCAGCCCGGAATACATGTACCTTTGTTTGTTGTGTTTGATATGATGTTTAACGTCCCCGTCAACACTGTAAATGTCATTTTGGATACGTTGCTTCCAATTTTGTGGGACTTTTACCCGACATTGAGATGAAATGACATCTCAAACCCTGTCGTCCAATGAAACCAAATGGGTTTATAAGCATGGTCGATCCAACTCGCACCGCTTTGCCTGGGCAAGCTTAGATTTTCTAAGCGGTTTAACGGTACTCATGTACGGGTCGGTTTCAGCTCTGCGTGGACGCATCATGCAGCTCATCTATTTCTTCAAGCCCCGATGGGCGGGGGCGGAGTCATGAATGATAGCAATGCCATTAATATAGTCTGATGTTTCCATCACGTGAACAAGTCCGTGAAATAAAGACCCCCCCTAAACCCCAATTTATATAGAGAAAACTGGGGTATACGGGGGTAAACATTAATTTCCGTATTTCTGAACCAAGACATAGGTTGTGGATACTCGTTAGAACCGCCTCAATGAGGCGGTTCTAACGTGCATCCAAAACCTATGTTTGGAATATAAATAAGAAAAATATCACAAATTTTCATCAGGAAAAAATACCTTTTTTGAGGTTTGAAAACTGCACTATATCATACGGATGTGTTATCGTAATGCTTACCCTTTTACAGGAGTCGGTTTCACCTGCTACAGCTGTACTTACACGCGGTCTTCAGATCCCACCATCAACTACGAATGTGTGACATCACCACAGAACTTTACAGTGGGCCAAGTTACGATAGCATGTACTGCACCGTACATGTGCGTCACAAAGACTTTGTATAATCAAGGTACATGTATTAGTGTCCTAAACTCATTTGCACTTAAAATGTAGCGCGACACCCTATCAGGTTCGAGGCCGGTAGAATTCATGTCAGTAGATATCTAGGCAACCTAGATATCTACTGAGCACTAGCAGAACTTCGACGTGAGCACCCATTATTTATTTTTAGAAAAGAAATAAGCAACAAAAGCTATATCCCTGTAAACCCCAGTTTTACTAGAGACATGGGTGGTCCAACGGGTTCAGAATTATATTGGAGTATTTTCGTGATGTACACTTGGCTTCTTGCAAGATCTCCATGGCGAGGCCTTGGCGAGGCAACGCTTATACGCAAGCTTGCCCTAGCCTTTAATGGTCGCCTATACGATAAGAACTCTTTTCTCACGCGCTGACGCATTTATTCTTCGGTGACTTTTCTTTCAGTTTGAAAATCTGCTACTTCTTTAACAGTTTCAACTATTCTTTCTTAAAAAAGTGAAATTGCGCTATTAAGACCACCTAAAATTAAGACTAATTCTGCTTTTTAAAACTTATTTAGAAGGGTGCATTTATTCTTTCTTCGTGTGTTCTGCACACAATGTCCTATGGTCAGGAACCACATTTGGGACTGATCAAAAGTGGTCTTAACGACCACTTTGAACAGTCCCAAAGGTGGTCTTAATATAGGAATTTTGCTGTATTTTCAGATATGACGCATATTCGCTCACTAACAAGATCCTGTCAGCCCCAACAACCCATATGTGATGGGGACAAGTGTTGTAGCGGTCATGGTATTTTCCCATCCTGCGAGTATAAATGCCGGGACGATCTATGCAACGATAATAATCCGGAGGAACATTTTGGCTGGAATCAAGTATCAGACAACGGCAAGGATGGCGGGGGCGGCGGTGGTAGTGAACACACTATAGTGTTACATAGATGGCTCTATATCTTGACATGTGTCCAGTTTCTGCTCATGCAACACTAAATGCAAATGGAGCCGTCATTTATTTGTGGGCTGACGCACGAAAAAATCTACCAGAGGACATGTGCGACCAGCCAAGCTATTTGTCAACCCATGCAGTAAACGTCGTACAGTATAGGAAGACCGCCTTTAGGACTGTTAGAAAGTGGTCTGTTAGACAACTTTTGAACAGTCCCAAAGTTGTATTCCTTTGTTACGACCACCTTTGAAACTGTACCAAAGGTGGTCTCTTACTAAGACGTTGGTTGTAAATGTTTGTTTGATTTGTTTGATATGATGTTTAACGTCCCCGTCAACACTGTAAAGGTCATTTTTGAGAGATCTGAAGACCTGCCGTCCAATGAAACCAATAGGGTTTACAAGCTTGGACGGACCGACTCGCACCAGGCAAAGGATAACCCTTTTATAGAACATATTTAACGTCACTACAGCTGATGTGTGGGAATGTGTGGCGGCCGTAAAAAGTCGCCCTGCCCTACATCAGTGTGTAGTTCATATTTTCTTGGCCTTTGGGATCATTGATTCCATTGTGGAATTTTGAAAACATTTGAGGGTCACTGATGAGGCCTTATAGGCCGAAACTAGCTAGTCCTGCCCAGAAAAGCTGTACACTTCATATTTTCCGGTTCTGTGGTGTATTTCTTGCTTCCAAAGGATAACCCTTTTGATTCTTCGCTGGGCGTACATGTATGTTGTATGAAATGCTGCGCCCCGGCTCATATATTAAACCGGACAAAAAGGAAACTTTACAGTCGGAATATGAATCAGAAATGTCGAAACCTATGATATGGGAGGTTAGTTTCTATAACTGTCACCCACGAGGCAAACTTACCCAAGCTATGCCGAGGAAATGATCGGATCGTGAAAGGGCATTTCAATGTCTAATGGTCTGGGGAAAGAAGGGTCACATGTAAATGTCAGTTGCCGCAGTAGGGGTCTGAAATGCCAATGAGTGGTAATTTCTACATGGCCTACTTCCGAGGGTGGGTGGGAGTGGGGGGGGGGGGGGGTTGGGGGCAAGGACATCAGCTGGAACGCTGGCAGCAACCGTTAGACCTTTGTACAATAGTATAAGCCTGCGGTCTTTTCCCCTTCAGCTGAGAATTGGCTTAGTGGTGTGCTTACGAGTATAGTAGGGGAAAGGTCTGTTGTCTGTCTGTTATCTGTTGTCTGTCAACATTTTTAAACATCTTCTCTGTAACCACTGGGCCGATTGAAGTCAAATTTCATCCATGGGGTTGGCGAACGAAAGTTTGTTCGCAGGGACTAGGTAGAATGACCAAGATCGCGGTCATGCCCATAAAAAAGATAAATAGAAGTGAAGGCAATGATCAGGAATCGATAAAATAAACCCACAGCTCCAAACAGAGACACTAAAGGGAAAGAAACACAAACATTAAATAACTAGACCCTAATGGAAACGTCAATAGCGAAAGTCAAAAGGACAGTTACTTTCCCACAAAATTGCCAATTGGGTATCCGATGCACACACTAATACACAAACCAAAAGAAAAATAAACCGCGACAGAATCACCGCCTTGGAACGGTCAGTGAAAAGAATTTCTTACATGCTTTTCAATGAATGATAGAGATTTATCAGTGAAATATAAATCGATATTTTCACTGTTTCAAACAGTGAAAATACGATTTTTTATTTTTCACTGTTTGGGACTACTTTTTTCTTCAAATCTAACTCTAATTTCAATTTTATCTTTGTCAGATAACTGAACAATACTGAAATGTGTTCTAATTGACGCATAGCCCGTTCATGTGTGACGGGGACGTTACTGACGTCATTTATGACGCTGACGTCACGTCTTTTGTCGCGCGACGTTAGACTTGCCAGCAACTTCTTTGGAAAACTACTCTCTCAATTATTTCATTAATCATTCATAATAATACCATCCCAGGCCATTTCTCAGGTGCAAACTTTCAGTTTACACCCAATAGTATACCCACTAAACACGATGGACACCACTAAATTGACGCGAAACGAACAGGAACAAAGATAATTTTCTTCGAATGTGAGCGACACCATTAAAGACGCTAAATATTGCCTTTTGAAGCATGTAAGAAACAGAAAATTTGATTTTTTTAGTGCAAGATCAAATTTTATTTCACTCATGAACACCAAAACTGCTATTTTCACTCATGGCTACGCCACTCGTGAAAATAACAGTTTTGGTGTTCATTCGATGAAATAAAATTCGATCTTACACTGAAAAAATCAAATATCCTCTATTTCACTGTGGGACTGAACTCGAATTTACGCGGCCACAATCCTCGCCCTTGGTTCCGTCGCGAATCCCATCAAAAATCTACTCAGGAACCAGTGTGCGGATCGTCATGAAACTTGGTATGTAGCATTCGGGACTCGAGCCATTCATAGTTTGTTGAACTGATGGCCGTTGGATAACCTTGGCTATTTTATGCCAAGGGCATTTGCTTTTGTAGTGGAAAACAAGTTAAAACCAACTATTTTTCAGACACTAATGCAGCCTGTAATCTAAAAAATATTAAATACAGTAAGCAAAATCAGTAAATGGAATTACATGATAATCCAAAAACAAGGTCATTCCTGGATCTTGGCCCAGTGTCATTTTATATTATTTTTTTTCTCATAAACCACTGGACAATTTGTGTTCAAATTTCTTATGGAAAGCTTTTAGAAGTTTGGTCAATGGCCGCCATTCCAATATGAGGTAAAAAAAAAAACGACCTTCAGAAATCTTCTTCTCCGAAAACAGTGGGCTGATTATCATGAAACTTGGGGACTCGATCCATTCATAATTTGTTAAAATGATTATCCTTGGATGGCGTTGACCCATTTCAGATCATGCTCAATTTTGGCCTCTTTTCGTATAGAAAAAAGTTAAAACCGTATAGTTTTCGGACATTATTGCAGCCTGTGAGATGCAATTCGCCAATTCAGTAAATGAGACTACATGAGTATCCAAGGTCAAGGCATGGTCATGACCTTGGCACTAGGTTATTCAAAAATGTTTTGCTCAGAAGTCACTGGGCAATTTTAACCAAATAGCGTGTGAACGTTTTCAGGAACAAGTAAATGAAAATTAATCAATATGCATTTTTATCATATGACGTCGCGTCTGAGAGTGTTATAACGCCAGGTAATATTTTCGATAATCCACCAGTGGATTAAATATGCAAATTAGGTAGACACGTCCCGTAATGTTACATGTACGACGTGCTTAACGACGTCGTGTTTACTAATGACTGAATATTGATATTTTTGTAAACAAACGTGAATAAAATGCGTTATAAATGTCATATGATAAATAGAATCTTGCATTCGTGCTCATGTATAAAAGCTTCGCATTTTATCCATTTTCCTCAACTCGTTTAATAAATTCAATAATACATGAACACTCATGTAAGATTCTCTATGATGACATAACCTGACCTATAAATAGAGTTTATTCATTCTCCTGTTTGAAATATAGGATTTATAAACCGAGGAATCCAAACAATCCGATAAAGAAACGAGTGCGGCCATAGACTTTTAGGACAGTTTAGATCTTGAATTTTGGATCTGAAATTCGTTACAGTTGACTATTTACCGCGATACAGAAGCTGGCTGGAAGAAAAACTGGATGGGTGCCATTTTGAAAGCGTTTTCTAGGGACAAATTGTTTCAGTGATAAAACAACTAAAATTTGAGATTAAAGAAAGCAAAATGTACTTCCTATTCAATAGTCATGTTCATGTTTTATTTGTTTCATCGTTGCATCCTACTCAAACGTCACGCATTCTGAATGTCTGTTGATATCTTCCCAGACGCCATTGCAATGACGTCATGAATAACGTCGACGTGACTCAAACGTTCCCGCGTTTGAATATAACGATTAAACTGCAAAAGCGCTGTCTTTGATCTTGTACAAAAAGTAGATCTAGCTAAAGAGATTCATTTCCCAGGCTAAGAGGAAATATTTCTTCGCAGTAAAAAGGAAAATACCAAGTTTATGTCTGGTAGAATTCATAGTATTTGTCTGTTATGCATGTATAACATACCGATATTTGTTTAGCAATTCCTTTAAAAAGCAACTGAAATCCATGAAACATATTGCATCAAAAGAAGTATGTTTGATATGTTTTAGAAACAATGGAGTCAATATCAGTTGTTGATAAAGGATATCAATGTCGGTACACTTTTGCTTTTTAAAGGATCATGACCAAGAGGTCTGTCATGACCATATATGGTAAAAGAAAAATACTCAAAATCCTTTTTCTTTAGAACTAGTTGGCCTTCTTCCTTGAAACTTAAATTTTGCATTGGAGTTTTGTAATTTATTTGAACGGTGAGCGTGTGTTGGCCTTGACCCAAGGTCTGATTTGGTCACATGTGTTTTTGTATGAGAAAAACGCGACAATTTATAGTTTTTGTAACAGTGTTATTGCCTGTAAACTTTATAGGTATATGTACGCTCGTAAGTTACTAAATGAGTTAATGAAGCTGCAAGAGTACCATGATCACTCAGATAACAAAATAAACTTAAGAAAAAGATTGGGCAAATGTAAGGCACACTTCATATGAAAGCTTTATGGGATTGAGGAACAATAAATAGATGATTTTGAAAATTTATGATAATGCGATGATTTTGATTTTGAGATTGTAAATTTTCCTCTCTTGGATGATGATGTTCCTCGAGCGGCATCCTATGGTGTCTATATTTCGCAATTAATTCGATTTGCCAGAGTGTCTAGTCATGTAACTGACTCCAACACTCGTAATAAATTGTTAACTGCTAAACATCTTAATCAGGGTCATCGGTATCATAAACTACGCGAAAGCCTTTTCACAATTTTACAGACGTCATTCCGATTTAACTTTAAAATTTAATGTTGGACTTATATCTCTTCTGCAACAAGGTTTATTGGTACCCGAATTTATGGTGACTTAGTGTATACATTCAGAAAAAGATATACTTGCAATGACTTTAGTACCCAATTTCGTAAAATCGTTCTTCGATATAAAAAAGCTTGGGTACAACATAAATGAGAATTAGAGAGAACTAAGTTTTATGTAATGTTGGTTTGTGCCTAATGCTCTGTCTCTGGTCGGGCCCATCGGCGTCTAACTGTTGGTTTTCTTTTGCTCCAGCATTTCTTGCTGTCAAGTCCTCACCGTTGTCTCACCTCTGTGGTCGTTTGATTTTTGTGTTCTCGGAGATGTTGCACTGATGTGTTAGGAGGCTTTCATGCGAACTAAATCGCGACGGAAGTAAGGGCGAGGATTGCTCCCCCCTCCCACCCACAAGTAAAATTTGTCTCACTGAACGTTCCAAGGAGCTTCTTCTGTCGCGCTTTATTTTTGTTATGGTTTGTCTTTGAGTGTTGGTATCGCTTATTTGTTTTTGCGTTGGATAGCCAATTGGCCATTTTTGGGGAAAGTAACTGTCCTTTTGGCTTTCCGCTATTGATGTTTCCGTTAGCTTCTTGTTATTTCATGTTTGTGTTTCTTTCCCTTTGGTGTCTCTGATGGGAGCTGTAGGTAAATTGTATCGATTCTTGATCATTGCCTTCACTTCTATTTTGCTCAAATGGTTTAGGTAACTTTACTAAGATGGCTGCATTTGTAAAACCTTCAAAAATCTATATGGTTCCACATTCACGCAGCATTCAGGTGAGCGGTTCTGAACCATTAGTAGCGCCTTGCCGAGGCGCTTCTTATGCATGCTCACAATATATGTTTCTGTGCAGAAATAAGACATATCTTCTTCCATTACAGTTTTGTTTGTTTGATTTGAGGTTTAACGTCCCTGTCAACAGAGTAAAGGTCATTTTGGAGACATTGCTTCCAATTTTGTTGGACTTTTACCCGAAATTGAGATGGAATGACATTTCAAGCCCTGTCGCCCAATGAAACCAGCAGGGTTTATAAGCATGGACGGGCCGACTCGCACCGCTTTGCCTGGGCAGGCTTAGAACCTCTAAGCGGTTTAACCGTACTCGTGTGCGGGTTGGTTTCAGCTCTGCGTGGAAGCATCATGCAGCCCATATATTTCTTCAAGCCCCAATGGGCAGGGTCATCCATTCAGTAATACTCTTATATTCAAGGCAGTAATTGCTTGTCTCCAATCTAGCAGCTCTATTCTTAACTATTTTAGCTCACCTGGGCCGAAGGCTCCAGGGGAGCTTATAGTATAACTGGTCATCCGCCGTCCGTCGTCCGTCGTCTGTCAGTCACCACCTTTGACCAGTTATATCTCTGCAGCCTGCAGGCTGATCTCAATCATTTCTTATCTGTAGCATGCTTTGGGTGGGGCAACGAAGAATTTAGCTTTTAATCAAAATTGATTGAAAACTTTGGTTGCTATGGCAATCCCAATTTCCAATAGACTTACAATGGAAAATGCTTGTCATCACCGTAGCACCTACAGATTTGATCGGATCTTTCTGAAACTTATATGTAAGGTAGCTGAGGATAAAAGCTCGGATGAGTTCGAAAAACCGGCCAAGTCGGCCCATTAATCATATAGTTACATCCCTTTGAATGCTGAAAATGTCGATTTTTTACCTTGTCATCACAATAGCCCCTTCATTTTTGATCGGATCTTCCTGAAACTTATATGTAAGGTGACTGGGGATTAAACCTCGGATGAGTTCGAAAACGGGCCAAGTCGGCCTATCTGTCATAGAGTTGCGTCCCTTTGATTGCTGAAAATGCAGATATTTGACCTTGTCATCACCGTAATCCCTTCAGTTTTGTTCGGATCTTTCCGAAACTTACATGTAAGGTGGCTGAAGAAAAAAACTTGGATGAGTTTGAAAACCAGCCAAGTCGGCCCATTTATCATAGAGAAATGTCCCTTTGATTGCCAAAAATGCCCATTTTTGATCTTGTCATCACCGTAAACCCTTCAGTTTTGATCGGATCTTTCTGAAACTTATGTGTAAGGTGGCTGGCGATAAAACCTCGGATGATTTCGAAACCAGGCCTAGTCTGCCCATTTATCATAGAGTTACGTCCCTTTGATTGCTGAAAATGCCGATTTTGGACCTTATCATCACTGTAGCCCCTTCATTTTTGATCGGATCTATCTGAAACTTATATGAAAGGTAGCGTGGGATAAAAACTCACAACAGTTTGAAAACCGGCCAAGTCGACCCATTTATCATCGAGTAACGTCCCTTTGATTGCTGAAAATGTCAATTTTTGACCCTGTCATCACATTAGCCCCTTCAGTTTCGATCGGATCTTTCTGAAACTTATATGTATGGTGGCTTAAGATAAAAGCTCGGACGAGTTCTAAAACCGGCCAAGTCGGCCCATTTATAATAGAGTTACATCCCTTTGGTTGCTGAAAATGTCGATTTTTGACCTTGTCATCACAATAGCCCCTTCAGTTTGGATCGAATCTTTCTGAAACTTGTATGTAAGGGGACTGGGGATTAAACCTCGGATGAGTTCGAAAACCAGCCAAGTCGGCCTATTTGTCATAGAGTTGCGTCCCTTTGATTGCTAAAAATGCAGATATTTGACCTTGTCATCACCGTAGCCCCGTCAGTTTTGTTCGGAGCTTTCTGAAACTTACACGTAAGGTGGCTGGGGATAAAAACTTGGATGAGTTCGAAAACCGGCCAAGTCGGCCCATTTATCATAGAGTTATGTCCCTTTGATTGCTAAAAATGCCGATTTTTGACCTTGTCTTCACCGTAACCCCTTCAGTTTTGGTCGACTCTTTCTGAAACTTATATGTTTGCTGGCTGGGGATAAAACCTCGAATGAGTTCGAAAACCGGCCAAGTCCGCCCATTTATAATAGAGTTACATCCCTTTGATTGCTGAAAATGCAGATATTTGACCTTGTCATCACTGTAGCTCCTTCAGTTTTGATCGGAACTTTCTGAAACTTATATGTAAGGTGGCTGGGGATGAAATCTCGGATGATTTCGAAAACAGGCCTAGTCTGCCCATTTATCATAGAGTTACGTCCCTTTGATTGCTGAAAATGCCGATTTTGGACCTTATCATCACTGAAGCCCCTTTATTTTTGATCGGATCTATCTGAAACTTATATGAAAGGTAGCGTGGGATAAAAACTCAAACGAGTTTGAAAACCGGCCAAGTCGACCCATTTATCATCGAGTAACGTCCCTTTGATTGCTGAAAATGTCAATTTTTGACCCTGTCATCACATTAGCCCCTTCAGTTTTGATCGGATCTTTCTGAAACTTATATGTAAGGTGACGCAAGATAACTCGGATGAGTTCGAAAAGCGGCCAAGTCGGCCTATTTATCATAGAGTTATGTCCCTTTGATTGCTGAAAATGCAGATATTTGACCTTGTAATCACCATAGCCCCTTCAGTTTTGTTCGGATCTTTCCGAAACATATATATAAGGTGACTGGGGATAAAAACTTGGATGGGTTCGAAAACAGGCCAAGTCGGCCAATCCTCATAGAGTAATGTCCCTTTGATTGCTAAAAATGTCGATTTTTGACTTTGTCATCACCGTAACCCCTTCAGTTTTGATCGGATCTTTCTGAAACTTATATGTAAGTTGGCTGGGGATAAAACCTCGAATGAGTTCGAAAACCGGCCAAGTCGACCCATTTATCATAGAGTTACGTACCTTTGATTGCTGAAAATGCAGATATTTGACATTGTCATCACTGTAGCCCATTCAGTTTTGATCGGAGTTTTCTGAAATTTATTTGTAAGGTGACTGGGGATGAAGCCTCGGATGAGTTCGAAAACAGGCCAAGTCGGCCTATTTGTCATAGAGTTGCGTCCCATTGGTTGCTGAAAATGCAGATACTTGACCTTGTCATCACCGTAGCCCCTTCAGTTTTGTTCGGATCTTTCTGAAACTGACATGTTAGGTGGCTGGGGAAAAAAACTTTGATGAGTTCGAAAACCAGCCAAGCCGGCCCATTTATCAAAGAGTAATGTCCCTTTGATTGCTAAAAATGCCGATTTTTGATTTTGTCATCACCGTAACCCCTTCAGTTTTGGTCGGCTCTTTATGAAACTTATATGTTTGCTGGCTTGGGATAAAACCTCGAATGAGGTTTATCATAGAGTTATCACCATAACCCCTTCAGTTTGGGTCGGCTCTTTCTGAAACTTATATGTTTGCTGGCTGGGGATAAAACCTCGAATGAGTTCGAAAACCGGCCAAGTCCGCCCATTTATAATAGAGTTACATCCCTTTGATTGCTGAAAATGCAGATATTTGACCTTGTCATCACTGTAGCTCCTTCAGTTTTGATCGGATCTTTCTGAAACTTATATGTAAGGTGGCTGGGGATGAAATCTCGGATGATTTCGAAAACAGGCCTAGTCTGCCCATTTATCATAGAGTTACGACCCTTTGATTGCTGAAAATGCCGATTTTGGACCTTATCATCACTGTAGCCCCTTTATTTTTGATCGGATCTATCTGAAACTTATATGAAAGGTAGCGTGGGATAAAAACTCAAACGAGTTTGAAAACTGGCCAAGTCGACCCATTTATCATCGAGTAACGTCCCTTTGATTGCTGAAAATGTCAATTTTTGACCCTGTCATCACATTAGCCCCTTCAGTTTTGATCGGATCTTTCTGAAACTTATATGTAAGGTGACGCAAGATAACTCGGATGAGTTCGAAAAGCGGCCAAGTCGGCCTATTTATCATAGAGTTATGTCCCTTTGATTGCTGAAAATGCAGATATTTGACCTTGTAATCACCATAGCCCCTTCAGTTTTGTTCGGATCTTTCCGAAACATATATATAAGGTGACTGGGGATAAAAACTTGGATGAGTTCGAAAACAGGCCAAGTCGGCCAATCCTCATAGAGTAATGTCCCTTTGATTGCTAAAATGTCGATTTTTGAATTTGTCATCACCGTAACCCCTTCAGTTTTGATCGGATCTTTCTGAAACTTATATGTAAGTTGGCTGGGGATAAAACCTCGAATGAGTTCGAAAACCGGCCAAGTCGACCCATTTATCATAGAGTTACGTACCTTTGATTGCTGAAAATGCAGATATTTGACATTGTCATCACTGTAGCCCTTTCAGTTTTGATCGGAGTTTTCTGAAATTTATATGTAAGGTGACTGGGGATGAAGCCTCGGATGAGTTCGAAAACAGGCCAAGTCGGCCTATTTGTCATAGAGTTGCGTCCCATTGGTTGCTGAAAATGCAGATACTTGACCTTGTCATCACCGTAGCCCCTTCAGTTTTGTTCGGATCTTTCTGAAACTGACATGTTAGGTGGCTGGGGAAAAAAACTTTGATGAGTTCGAAAACCAGCCAAGCCGGCCCATTTATCAAAGAGTAATGTCCCTTTGATTGCTAAAAATGCCGATTTTTGATTTTGTCATCACCGTAACCCCTTCAGTTTTGGTCGGCTCTTTATGAAACTTATATGTTTGCTGGCTTGGGATAAAACCTCGAATGAGGTTTATCATAGAGTTTTTTTTTTTTTTTTTTTTTTTTTTGTCGGCGCCTCCTCCCCTTCCGACTCCATATTTTTTGATATACCGTGTTTTGGGCAAAAACAATGTTATTATTTACACATTAACACATGTATATATGTATGCATCATGTATGTATGTATGTATGTATGTATGTATGTATGTATGTATGTATGTATGTATGTATGTATGTATGTATGTATGTATGTATGTATGTATGTATGTATGTATGTAGCTGAGCTAAAATGGGCACAGTGCAAAAACAAGAGCTGACGTATCACCAACAGAGCTGTCTTCCTCTAACCTCAGTTGCTCTATCTGCAACAGACAGTTCAGGAATAGAATTGGTCTCATCAGCCTCCTTAGAACACACAAACAGTAACATTTCATAAATACGCTTAAGAATGGTCATTGTCAGAAATGACAGACGAACTATATATATATAATACCAAATAAATGGTGGTTTGACAGTCTTAATGCCCGTGTCAAAAGCAGTTTGTATATATGTAAGTGATTGTTTTGAGTTATACGTCTCACCAACAGCTAAAAGCTATACGGAGACGGGGGACTCACTTTAAAGAGTATCTGAGATCTACAGAACCTCGGGTTCAAAAGTGATTTTGCCCAAATTGCAAAGGTGTAAGCCAAAACGCATGATTGTATGTATGTATGTATGTATGTATGTATGTATGTATGTATGTATGTATGTATGTATGTATGTATGTTAAAATAATTCGCGATTGTATGTATGTATGTATGTATGTATGTATGTATGTATGTATGTATGTATGTATGTATGTATGTATGTATGTATGTATGTATACAGTTGTATGCATGTGTGTATGCATGTGTGGTTTTGATTGTTACTATCTGTGCGAGTCAGTTTTGGAGACCATGCGGGCCATACCCGAAATTAGGATGAAATGACATCTCCAGTCAAGGTGAAATTAATGTTGCTTTATATGTATGTATGTATGTATGTATGTATGTATGTATGTATGTATGTATGTATGTATGTATGTATGTATGTATGTATGTATGTATGTATGTATGTATGTATGTATGTATGTATGTATGTATGTATGTATGTATGTATGTATGTATGTATGTATGTATGTATGTATGTATGTATGTATGTATGTATGTATGTATGTATGTATGTATGTATGTATGTATGTATGTATGTATGTATGTATGTATGTATGTATGTATGTATGTATGTATGTATGTATGTATGTATGTATGTATGTATGTATGTATGTATGTATGTATGTATGTATGTATGTATGTATGTATGTATGTATGTATGTATGTATGTATGTATGTATGTATGTATGTATGTATGTATGTATGTATGTATGTATGTATGTATGTATGTATGTATGTATGTATGTATGTATGTATGTATGTATGTATGTATGTATGTATGTATGTATGTATGTATGTATGTATGTATGTATGTATGTATGTATGTATGTATGTATGTATGTATGTATGTATGTATGTATGTATGTATGTATGTATGTATGTATGTATGTATGTATGTATGTATGTATGTATGTATGTATGTATGTATGTATGTATGTATGTATGTATGTATGTATGTATGTATGTATGTATGTATGTATGTATGTATGTATGTATGTATGTATGTATGTATGTATGTATGTATGTATGTATGTATGTATGTATGTATGTATGTATGTATGTATGTATGTATGTATGTATGTATGTATGTATGTATGTATGTATGTATGTATGTATGTATGTATGTATGTATGTATGTATGTATGTATGTATGTATGTATGTATGTATGTATGTATGTATGTATGTATGTATGTATGTATGTATGTATGTATGTATGTATGTATGTATGTATGTATGTATGTATGTATGTATGTATGTATGTATGTATGTATGTATGTATGTATGTATGTATGTATGTATGTATGTATGTATGTATGTATGTATGTATGTATGTATGTATGTATGTATGTATGTATGTATGTATGTATGTATGTATGTATGTATGTATGTATGTATGTATGTATGTATGTATGTATGTATGTATGTATGTATGTATGTATGTATGTATGTATGTATGTATGTATGTATGTATGTATGTATGTATGTATGTATGTATGTATGTATGTATGTATGTATGTGTGTATGCGTGTATGTATGTATGTATGTATGTATGTATGTATGTATGTATGTATGCGAGTGTCTGTCTGTCAGCAAGCGCGCTCGTGTACGTATGTATGTATGTATGTATGTTTGTACCGGTTAAGTTTTTTTTTTTTTTTTCCATTTCAACGTCACGGTATGTTTGAGCTTTTTTACTTCTTCTGGCGACAAGGTTATGACGGTATAGATGTTACCAAGTGAGACGAGAAAAAATGGAGGCCCAGGAATCCACTTGGTCCCACTTAGCAAGTTATCTAGTATCAGCACAACCTTATCGCCATGAAAAAGTAATAGCTCCCTCTCCTTTTTTTTTTTTTTTTTTTTTTTTCAACAAAAATCGCGAAATATTGACAACTTTCAGCTGTTGAGTGTCTTTCGGTAGTGTTGTCTGACAAATCATGTCTTTTTATTGGTAGCTGTATGCTGTATAGCGCCATAGGTTTATCATAGAGTTATCACCATAACCCCTTCAGTTTGGGTCGGCTCTTTCTGAAACTTATATGTTTGCTGGCTGGGGATAAAACCTCGAATGAGTTCGAAAACCGACCAAGTCCGCCCATTTATAATAGAGTTACATCCCTTTGATTGCTGAAAATGCAGATATTTGACCTTGTCATCACTGTAGCTCCTTCAGTTTTGATCGGATCTTTCTGAAACTTATATGTAAGGTGGCTAGGGATAAAACCTCAGATGAGTTTGAAAACAGGCCTAGTCTGCCCATTTATCATAGAGTTACGTCCCTTTGATTGCTGAAAATGCCGATTTTGGACCTTATCATCACTGTAGTCCCTTCAGTTTTGATCGGATCTATCTGAAGCTTATATGAAATGTAGCGTGTGATAAAAACTCAAATGAGTTAGAAAACCGGCCAAGTCGACCCATTTATCATCGAGTAACGTCCCTTTGATTGTTGAAAATGTCAATTTTTGACCCTGTCATCACATTAGCCCCTTCAGTTTTGATCGGATCTTTCTGAAACTTATATGTAAGGTGACGCAGGAATAAACCTCGAATGAGTTCGAAAAGCGGCCAAGTCGGCCTATTTATCAAGGAGTTACGTCCCTTTGATTGCTGAAAATGCAGATATTTGACCTTGTCATCACCAAATCCCCTTCAGTTTTGATCGGAGCTTTCCGAAATTGGCTGGGGATAAAAACTTGGATGAGTTCGAAAACCGGCCAAGTCGGCCAATCCTCATAGAGTAATGTCCCTTTGATTGCTAAAAATGTCGATTTTTGACCTTGTCATCACCGTAACCCCTTCAGTTTTGATCGGATCTTCTGAAACTCATATGTAAGTTGGCTGGGGATAAAACCTCGAATGAGTTCGAAAACCGGCCAAGTTGACCCATTTATCATAGAGTTACGTACCTTTGATTGCTGAAAATGCAGATATTTGACATTGTCATCACTGTAGCCCCTTCAATTTTGATCGGATCTTTCTGAAACTTATATTTAAGGTGGCTGGGGTTAAAACCTCGGATGAGTTCGAAAACCGGCCTAGTCTGCATATTTATCATAGAGTTACGTCCCTTTGATTGCTGAAAATGCCGATTTTGGACCTTGTCATCACTGTAGCCCCTTCATTTTTAATCGGATCTATCTGAAATTTATATGTAAGGTGACTGGGGATGAAGCCTCGGATGAGTTCGAAAACCGGCCAAGTCGGCCTATTTGTCATAGAGTTGCGTCCTTGTTGCGGATCTTTCCGAAACTTAAATGTAAGGTGGCTGGGGATTATGACTTGGATGAGTTCGAAAACCAGCCAAGTCGGCCCATTAATCATAGAGTAATGTCCCTTTGATTGCTAAAAATGCCGATTTTGGACCTTGTCATCACTGTAGCCCCTTCGTTTTTGATCGGATCTATCTGAAACTTATATGAAAGGTAGCTTGGGATAAAAACTCAGACGAGTTTGAAAACCGGCCAAGTCGACTGGTGAATAAGGCCTATTTATCATAGAGTTACATCCCTTTGATTGCAGCAAATAATTGCTCATTTTCGACCTTGTCATCACCATAGCCCCTTCAATTAATATTGGATCTTCTTGAAAGTTACATATAAACAAGTCAGGGATAAAAGCTTTAATGAGTTTGAAAACCGGTATGGTCAGCCTTTTTATCATAGCGTTACATTCTACTTGATAGCAGAAAATGCTTAACTTGTCATCACCTTGTCTGCATAAATCCTTTAGTAAAGGTTGACACTTCCTGTTAGCTCAGGTGAGCGATATAGGACCAGCTTGGTCCTCGTGTTTCCAATTTCTTCTCGCAGGACCACTACCTTGGGTCACAAATACAAGACTGGGCGGAACTATCCATGTAAATATTTATTAAGCTTTTTAAATCTCTCTCTCTCTCTCTCTCTCTCTCTCTCTCTCTCTCTCTCTCTCTCTC
>OY757019.1:110878136-110913788 GCA_963580285.1 Lucinisca nassula | reverse complement strand
ATTATCTTTTTGGTTTGGTCGCCATGAGGCGGGCAAACCCGGTATAATGACCAGATTGTAACTGTTCCATGGAGGGGCACGTGACGCGATCAACCAATCAGCTTTAACGATGATGCAATACTATACTGCAACTACAGGAAACAGCCTGTCTGAATAGCGAAACAGACCAAAAAGCAAGCGTTTCAACTCCAACAATAAATATCTTAAGGAAAATGGAAAACACCTGGCAGGTGTGGCAGTTACGGTAAATGACCAATTAATTCGAACAGTAAAAAAATAAATACTGATCCGGGTGAATTATTAGAAAATATCAGATTGGGAATGTATCAGTGTTCGAACTGGTTGATCTGAAAGAATTCCATGCACTGGACCAGGCTGGGTTCAATATTTTAAACAACTACGTTTTTTCCCGCGGCTCTGTCAATTCGCAAGTGATTAGAAGTTATAAATATCACTTATGCAGTGCAGAACCGTTTGATCTATAAATAAGTCAGTGTGTGCAGGGGTCTTTGAATGCGAGCTTATCATGTAGTTACAAGTATAAGGTTACACATTGTCATTAATGACATTTACACCTATAGAACTATCACTATTCCCTTTAAAATGGGCGAGTCAATTTGTGATCTCAGGAATAACAGAAATTGATTTGTTTGGAACATATTCTTTTCTTAAGAGAAGCCCATATATTTTTCAAAGAATTTCCTGATAGCCTGTATTACATATATATTTTTTTGTTCCGGTATAGAAACCCGCACGTGCAGCTACCCAGTGCAGCAAGGCGCATAGATACCCCCCCCCATCCCCCCACACACACCTATATTGTTTAAGCGCATAGTGAAGCCTCAGGCGAGACTGCGCAGCCTTGTTTGTGTGTTCTCTATTTACGCATAAGCTGTCTCAAATCAGCGTAAGCCGGGGGCATGTAGCAATTCAATGCCCATCGAAGTAGTCCGGTGAAGACTGATTAGACTGCGGATGCAGAACCATCATGTTTATTTAGATAGGCAAGTAACAAGAAAAAGAAAATGCGGACATCATACACAATTTTAACATGTGCATGTACGATCTTCACTTTGTGCGCGATGAAACGTTTCAAACCTCTTGAACATTGAAGACACAATCCCGATTGCACAACTGCGCAGACTTATCAGTCTTTTCTGTACGCACATGCGCAATAAGTATTTTACTCGAGATAGGAGATCTGAACAGACTGATCCTTGCACTTGGTAGCTTAGAATGTGTTTGTAATGTCGCAAGCAGATTTGGCCGGTTAAATGTACAGTCGTTTTAAGCCGGCGCACGGCGAAAACAAAAACCGTTTCAAACGAAGGACCAGATCAGCCTGCGCATCTAGTCAATGTGGCCATAGTTTTCACCTGTTGTTCTTTGATTAGCACAGAGGCCATGGTAGGCACATAAAAACAAAGAAGACTGTTCAGACTGCATGCATGTGCAGGCTGACCTGAGTCTTCGCCCATCGCATATGACTTATTTTCTCAATTATGTTCCCCGAAATTACTTCCAATTAAACCTTGTCACCGTAAAATAAATGGGCCTCAGAAAACCAGGGTAACCCAACAAGTAGCCTGAATTATACTACCTTTTTGCATGCAACAACCATGAATTTCAATCGCACGTGCTAAATGACGTTCTGTAGAAAAAGGCGGGAAACTCTCAATTAATATTTAAAGGGGCGCTTCTGCTATCAAAGAGGCATTGAATCAAATGCCACAGCACATGGAAAAAGGGTAACACTGTCACACAAATAATATTGAAAGTGGAAGCCACGCTCCAAAGAGTCTGAGAGCAAAGCGAAAACACTTGCGTATGCATGGTGATCCAAGCCTTTGTAGGCCACAATGCTACATCACCGACTAGGATCAGCCTGCACATCGATGCAATGTGATCAGTCTTTACTGAACCCTTAAATCTTACGAAGTCACAAGGCTAAGTGAAACTCTTTGCCTTACATACCGGTAGTGGGTGCGCATGTTCAGTGTTTGCAGGTCGTTGAGAAACCAGCGAAGACACATCTTAGCGTACTCATGCAATCCGATTAGAGTCTTCGCTGATCGCATGAGCCTGATGCAGACGATGGGATTTCACAACATAAATAAGCGAAACTCCTGTGGCTCATCAAGGTTGATCTAAGCACTTGCTGCCTGCGTTTCTCACAGTCTGATCAGTATTCGGTGAGGGTATGAACCTTCCATAACCACAGAGCTATCCAAGTGAGAGAAGCGAAAATCATTTGCATCACAGAGCGCATGTTAATCCGAGTCTTTGGAAGTCGCACTTATTTCATGCTAAGTTTTCTTTTTTTCGTGCGCTAGCTCATATACGACCAGTACGATGTTGTAATGATAAACCCGGGGACGGTCCGAAATGCTTGTTCTGGATGCATTTTTTGGCATTTTTTGTGTGTTCAAAGTATTAAAAATTCTGATTTCTAAAAAATTTGGGAGTTCGATTTAAATGAGAAAGTTTTCAGCCACAGATTCGAAATAATTTTGGGTGTTCTAACTGCTAGGGTGTTCGAACTAATTGGTCACCTACCGTAGTCTACCATTTTTACCGTATTTCGAAACACACCTATTCAAATACAGTCTCATTTTTTGGCCAAAGAAAAATAAATTTTAAAAAGAAAAATTGGAATATTCAAGTTGCCTTTTTTGCTCAAAACATAGATTTCGGGGAGTCGACAGAAACGCCTCGACGAGGCGATTCTATCGAGTATCAACAATCTAGTGTTTCAGAGCATGAATACGGAAATTAATGTATACCCCTGCGAACCCGAGCTTTACTATATAAAAGTGTAGATTATATTTTCTTGTCCCTTTGGATCATTGATTCCATTGTGGAATTTTGAAAATATCTGAGGGTCACTGATGAGGCCTTATTGCCGAAACTAGTTTGTCTGGCCCAGAAAACATGTACACTCCATATTTTTAGTTCTGTGGTGTATTCCTTGCTTCCAAAGGATAGCCCTTTAATAGAACATATTTTACTTCACTACAACTGGTGTGTGGGAATGTGTGGCGGCTGTTAAACGTCTCCCTGCCCTACATCATAGTGTAGATTATATTTTCTTGTCCTTTGGGATCATTGATTCCATTGTGGAATTTTGAAAATATCTAAAGGTCACTGATGAGGCCTGATTGGTCGAAACTAGCTAGTCTGGCCCGGAAAACATGTGCAAACCATATTTTTCAGTTCTGTGGTGTATTCCTTGCTTCCAAAGAGTAACCCTTTTATAGAACATATTAAAGGGGATCACAATTCTATAGGCATGCTTTCGTGATGGAAATACAACTTTAAGGACCTTATGGCTGCTACTCTGTTGAATCTGTCCAACTGAAAAAGGGGTCTACTCTAAAAGGGGAAGAATTTGCTCCTCAAGGGGTCTACTCTAAAAGGGAAGACTTTACTCCCCAGGAGCAAATTCTTTCCTTTAAGAGTATACCCCTTAGACATATCAAAAGAGAAATTACTTTTGCAGGAGTAGCAGTTCTTTTCGCAAATTTTACGTTTTGCAATGCCATTATGGAGTAAGTCCATGGGGCCATGGAAACGAAAAACAACAGAACATAACTACTACTACTACTCACAAACTGTAGCTGGCTGCGGTAGCTCAGTCGGATGCAGTCTGACTGGCGATAAGGAAGACTCGGGTTCGATACCTACCGGGGTCGGCAACATTCTTTCGTGGAGATTGATTATGAAATCTTTTCTATGGTCATTCTCTCCCTTCCGCTGATTCAGGAAGGGCAGGGATCAGTTTTTGGCGACAGAATGTGCACTGAACTGGTAAACCGCTTACGGATAAGCCTGCTCAGGAAAAGCGTGGATAGGTACACTGACAGGCCCAAACATGTTCCAAATCAGTGTTGACTGGGCCGTTAAATACAAATAAACAAAACTTGCAAAGTTTACTTCACACAGATAGGATCAGATTTATATATTCTGAACATCTTTCGGTACGGTGGTACATGATGTACATGTAGCTCTAATAATACGTAAATGTTGGAAAGACAGAGAACGTTATTTTTCCTCATTTATAAAGATCGCTGGGTGTAACGGGCCTCCGTGTGGCCTAGTGGATAAGAGTGCTGACTCTTAATCATTAGGTCTCTCAACGGTGTAGATTTGAGCATGGCTCAGGTCACATAATGAGAAGTTCTGCAATGGAAGGTCAGGAGGTTTTTATCGGGTACTCTAGTTTTCGCTCACCTCCGATTGACGATCGGTTTGATGTGAGTGAAATAATCTTGAAAGTATCGTAAAACCAAACATAAAAAAGATCGCTTAGTGTGTAAAAACATTTTCATGTCTTTGCTACTAGAATAAACGGCAGTGCCAAGGTCGAAGGTTCTAACTCTTCCAAATATATAAACTATTTAGGGAGCGAAACAAAGTCATAACGTTGATGGGTCGTTGTTTATTGTTCTTTAGCCAAGCACAGATAGCAATAGTTTCTGTTCAAAAACTTCATGACTACTAAGTGAACTACCACCAGTTACAGACTGAGTTGTTAAAAGACTTTTTGGCGCATTCGATGGGAGCTATTGTATCTGATAAGCCGATAATGGTGTTCTTTATTTCCACTCAATACTTGACGTTTTACTAATCAGTTTCTTTTACAATTAAATTGTGATCCAGAAAGGTATACAAAAGGATTGCAAATTTCAGGGTTTTGCGGAGGCACCACTCAAAGAAACTGCCGAGGTTTAAGATACAGTCTGATTCGCAGCACTTTGTCTGGGCAGGCTTAGATCTTCCTAGGCGGTTCAGCAATACAGCAGTCCAATATATTGCCCCAAGGTCTGATCGGCCCCAGTACATCGGGGATTGAAGAAATAGATTGGACTGCATGATGCTTCCACACAGAGCTGATACCGTTCGCACATGAGTAGTGTTAAATCGCCTAGAAAGTCTAAGCCTGCTCAGGAAAAGTGGCTCGAGTCGGACTGTTCATGCATTTCAACCATTTAGTTTCATTGGGCGACAGGGCTTGAGAAGGAGTTTTATCTGCCCGTTTTATCTCAGTACTGAGTAAAAGTCCCACAAAATTGGAAGCAATGTCTCAAAAAAGTCTCATACAGTGATAACAGGGACGTTAACAACAAATGAAATAGATAACCAAGGCCCTATAGAAGGCCTGATGACTTAGGAAAAATCTTTTTATATTCCGGTTTATAAAACAACAACAACAACAACAAAAAACAAAAAAACAACAACAAAAAAAAAAAAAAAAAAAAAAAAAACGGTCGTATTAAGTTATGGGGTTGGTGTCCGTCCGTTCGTAAACTTTTTTTTCGTTTCCGTATAACTCCTACTATACAGTTTTCATCCGATCAAGCCTAAAAATGTGTATGTAGTAAGGCTAAGATGTGAAGATATGCCACCAAATACTACCAGAGTTATGACCCTTTGAAAAATTCGGTTTACATTTTCGTTTGGTTAAGTTTTGTGCTATACATGTGTAAACCATATGTAAGTTACATTTAGTTTATACTTGCCATGGCGTTAAACAATTTACTTCAGAATACTCATCACTACCTACCCCACCTGATACCAAGGTCACAGACTTCGAAATTTTATGTACACCTTTGTATTAAAGTTTATTATTTTTATTCAAAAAATGCATTAAGTGGGATAATGATATCAGCTGGCTCAAATCAGAATGTAGACTGACAAGACCAAACCTATTGGATGCTTTTTGAAAGCAGCCAACTTGTTTAAACATTCATCATTCATAATGTCATATACACCTGCGCAGCTTCTAGATATAAGGCTTTGTTTTTTCAATGTTTTTCGCTCCGGCTGTGAACATTATAACACACATTTTGCAGGTTAGTATTAGTATACAGCGTATTTTAGCTCCCCTGAGCCAAAGGCGCCGGGGAGCTTATAGGACGGTAGGCCTCCGTTGCCCGTCGTCCGCCCGTCAACCATTTTCAAATGTCTTCTTCCCTGAAACCACTGAGCCAATGTCAATTTAATTTCATATGCATCCCCCTGATAATTAGGGAAGGAAAATTTGTGCGAACAGTTCAGGTCAAATGACCAAGATGGCCGCCATGCCCAAATATGGTCAGACGCTAAATAATAATAATATTAATAATAAAACACCCTTCTCCAGAGCCACTATGCCGATTGTCTTGAAACTTGATATGTAGGCTCGGTACATGTACTGACTGAGTACTACATAGTTTGCAAAACTTATGACCATTGGATGACCTTGGTCTACTTTATGCAAAGGGCAAATTTGGTTCCTAAGGCATTTCAATTGAAAAAATGTAAAAGCAATACATTTATCGAAAAATAGTGTGGTCTTTTATAGGAAAATCATTACGAGAACACGCCTATATAATTTTGACCACCTCATACCCCACTTTTATATAGTAAAACTGGGGTTTAAGGGGGTATACATTATTTTTCTTATTTCTGCTCAAAAACATAGATTGTGGGTACTCGATAGAACCGCCTCGTCGTGGCGGTTCTATTGAGTCCCCGCAATCTATGTATTGAGCAGAAATAAGAAAAATATCACAATTTTTCATCTTAAAATTTCTAACTTTTTGCCGAAAAATTAGCAATATATTTGTATAGGCGTGTTTTCGTAATGGTTGAAAAGGTAAACATGTATGTCTATAAAATTCGGTGACCTTTGACCATGGATTGCAGGTTCATTGATATTTCAAAATATTTTTTCTCTGAAACAACTGGGTCGATTCCAAGGCGGTTCTAACGAGTACCCACAATTTATGATTAATAGAGTTTTAAGAATTACAGTGTCTTTGTACAGGTCACTTGTGTCGCAAATTCATGTGTGCATAACGAAAACATGCCAATACAAATTCAGTGTAATTTTTTATTGGAAAAAAAGCTGAAAAATTGTGTTATTTTTCTTATTTCGTTTCAGAATATAAAATGTGTGTACACGTTAGACCCGCGGTCCTAACGAGTGCACACAATATATATATATTTTGTATGCTCATTCTTTTTGTTACGCATTTAATTCCGAGTTTTACAATATTAAAAAGGGGGTCAGATTTTGTAATGGTTTTGACGTTTTTGCACTTAATAAACAGATGGCAGAGGGGAGGAATTTTCGTTTGTGTGTTGTTGTTTTTTCGTTTATTTTATTGTATTTATTTATTTATTTTTCTCGAGAGATTAGTTGGTCGAATGACCGAATTAATGCCGAATACACAATGCCTACTTTGCAATATCTGTGTACCACATAGTGCGCAACACATGTACTGGACATCAGCAACGAACGCTCCCATCTGGCGAAGAAGAATCATATTTCACTTTTCATGTGACCTGAACCATTCAAGTAAACTTTCATTCCACCATTATCAGCGAGCTGCATTTAAAACAGAAATTGGCTCTGCAGTTTAAGAGAAAATGTCATTTTAAATGTCAATGTACCTCTAATCCAAGTGACCTGGGGTAAAGGCCATCATAGACCTGGAAAATGGCACATTACGCAAACACGCCTATAAAAAACATTGCCACCTTTATCGCCGAAAAAATAAAAAAATATGATGAAAAATTGTGATATTTTTCTTACTTCTGCTCAAAATGTAGATTGTGGGCACTCGTTAGAACCGCCTCTTCGAGGCGGTTCTAACGAGTACCCACAATCTATATTTTAGAGCAGAAATAAGAAAAATAAGGTATACCCCCGGAAACCCCAGTTTCACTATATAAAAGTGGGGTTCAAGGGGATCAAAATTATATAGGCGTGTTTTCTTGATGACATGTTGCACCCATCTGTAAGAAAGACCCGAGGTAAGACCCAGCAAATTATCGCCCGATCTCACTTACCTGTATTCTGTGCAAAACTCTTGAACACATCATTGCCTCCAGCATCATCAAGCACTTATATAAACTCTTCAATGGCCAGGGAAAAATGCTCCTGTCAAATTCCGCTCCTTTTGCTTCTTGACGGCATCCTCCAGGCAGTAAATGACAAAAGCCAGGTAGATCCACAGGCGCTTGGCCCGTTGATTTGTCCGAAAATCGTGTGGAATGTGTTTAAAGTCAAAATATGATTAAAAAAAGAAATTCATACTAGCTTTCTCTACCAGTATGAAAACAAATCTGGATTTTTTACTCATATTTTGACATTTTACCTAGTCCATAAGTTTTTCGGACAAATCAACGGGCCAAGCGCCTGTGGGTAGATCTCATTCTACTTGACTTCTCGAAGGCTTTTGGCATGGTCAATCATGAAAAATTACTGAACAAGTTTCAATTCTACGGCCTACGGGGCCAAACACTGCAATTGATTAAGAGCTTTCTTGACTGTTGTAGTGAATGGATCCTCCTCCTCTTCTATCCCTGTTTCTTTTGGAGTCCCTCAGGGCTCTGTTCTTGGTTCCCTTCTGTTCTTAATACACATTAACGACCCCCCTGTGGCTGTTAAATCTTCTATAGTCAGATATTTTGCTGATGACACTGCTATCTATCTAGCTCTCTCAATCTCATCCCACTCAAGACTTCTCCAACAGGACCTGCAGCAACTTGAGATCTGGGAAAAGACCTTTGATTTATCCTTTAACCCAGCTACGTGTCAGGTCCTGCAAATCACCAAACGCAACAGACCCACACCTACCCAATACTTTCTTCACAACTCTCTTCTGGACACTGTAGATGTAGCCAAATACTTAGATGCGACACTCACAAAAGATCTTACTTGGCATGCACACATAGACAACATCTCTAAAAAAGCAAACCAGACACTAGGCTTTCTAAGGCGTAGCATCAGAGTCCATTCTGAACAACTAAAATCAGTAGCATACAAGACTCCTGTAAGACCACAACTTGAATGCTGCTCTACAGTCCGGTAACCCTACACGAGCAATCTCATGGACCAACTTGAAGCAGTGCAGAGGAGATCCGTTGTGCTCTTATGTACAAGCGTTTTGTAATGGATACGGGTATAAATCTTTAGAACTCAATCGGAATACGTCTTTCTTGAAGATGTAACCCAAATTCTGATCTGTTATGAATGTTACCTTTCGAAATCTCTGATCTGTGTTTGTGGACAGCCAAAAAAAGAACTGTAGTTGGAGGCAGCATTTTTCTTACCACCTGGTATCTTAAGGGGAGCGTGGATTGTTTATTTAATCGAATTATGCGGTCCAATTTGGCAGAAATGCTGCTGAATAATTGTAGCTTTAGTGTGAACAAGTGAATGTAAAGCATTTTTGTTCCGTAGACGTACACTTGACGCCGAAAACAAATTCTGATGCGATTTTCTGTTGAAAATATTTTCAACGAACTAGAAAAGCCATATCTGGTTTTGAAATATAATCAGAATGTTGCTGCGGTATCTCCAAGCATTTAATTTCTTTTCCATCAGCAGCAAAAGTAAAAAGATTGCCTTCTGGATGTATACAAACAAACAATAAACTTCACCTATCCTCTCATCGTCACCTTTATTGTAATCTGTCTTCGTATTCAAAACAGCCGGTTGAACGGTGTGGGAAATGCAATTTTCAAAACGTTTTGTGGTCCTAAACATGAGAATAGTTAAAAAGTAAAACTAATGTCTAGGAAAAGGTCAGTCGGTGACCTTGGCCCAAAGTCGCTTGGATTGCTGTTCCATTGACGTTTCAAAACAAAATTTCTTTGAAAACTCTTGGCCAGTTTGAATTCAATTTTCTATGCAGGTTCTGACAGATGGGGAACGAAAGGTTGTGCAAAAGGTTTAGGTCACATCACCAATAGAGCCGCCATGCCAAAAACGGTAAATACCTAAACAACCTTCCCCAGAACCACTGGAGGTTGGGTAGTATTGGGTGACTGAGTACTTCAAAGTTTGCAAAAAATAATGACCATAGGTTGACTGACCTTCATCTGAGCCCCGCCAAGCGAATTTGTGTCTTCGAGCATTCCGTCATGACAAATTTTAACTGCGCATGCCCAGCCATTCAGAGGGGCCAGGGATATGGCTTTCTGTCTGAAGGTTCCTCTTGATTCACTGCTTGTATGAGCGAGCAGCGAAGGTTCTGGCGAGACTGCGCGGATGCGCAGGCTCGCCTGAACCTTCGCTGCTCGCATAGCCGATAAGTACCAAAATCGCTTGACGGGGCCCATCAATTTCAGGCCAATGCCAAATTTGTTTCCTTAGGCTTTTCAATGGGATAAAGGTAAAACAATTACATGTATTTGAAACATTCTGTGATCATTTACATAAGAAAAAGTAGAAAAAAATGACTTCTTCAACCTAGGACCCAAGTTCGCCTAGATTGCAGGTCCATTGACATTTCAAAATACATAATCACTGAAGCCACTGGTCCAGTGTATGCAAAGACAGAATTGAAGGCAATGATCATTACATGTGTACCCACACCTCCCATAAGAGACACCAAAGGGAAATAATCCCAAACATGAAACAACTAGACACTAATGGAAACATCAATAGCGGAAAGCCAAAATGACTTTTACTTTCCCACACAATGGCTAATGGACTATCCAAAATAAAAAGATACAAGCGATATACACATTCACAGACGAACTATTACAAAAATAAACCACGACAGAAGAACCGCTTTGGAACGGTCAGTGAAAAGAATTTCACTGGAGGATTAAGGCTGCAATTATCGCCCATACTTCCGTCGCGAATTAGACAAACAATTTCTTCAGTCACATGAAGTCTTCCTAACCCATCAGTGCAACATCTCCGAGAACACAAAAACCAAACAAACACAGAGATGAAACAACGGTGAGGACTCGACAGCAAGAAATAACTGAAATGCTGGAGCAAAAGAAAACCTCTAGTTTGTTTCCGATGGGCCCAACCAGAGACGGAACATCGGGTACCAACCAACATGACATAAAATTAAATTTTAATTCTAAGAAAGCCTTTACGCTGGATCCGTCATAGAAGTTGGGGAATAAAAGTATGTTTGAATGGCCCAGGTCACATCACAAAGGTGGCGGTCATACCCAAACATGGTAAAAAACTTAAAAAAAAATATTCTTCGTAAGAGCCAATACCCAGCAGACAAACGTCGCTAGGGCAAGATAAAATCAACGTCGGTGCAACGTCACGACGTTGCACAGACGTCGATATGACTTTGCATAAACGTCATGACGTCGCACCGACGTCGACGTGACGTCACAATTACGTCATGAGCCTGCTAGGACAACTATGGATGGCATGAAAATTCTGTTATTCCCCTCTCAGTAAAACCTTGTGAGCGCCAATACTCCAACACTTTTTGGCCACATAATTTATGCAATATTTTTCAAATGTCTTGCTGGTATTAGGCATAAAAAAGCCGTCCAAGCAGGCACACGTCTGACGTTGATGTGACGTTGCATAAAGGTTATGACGTTGTACCGACGTTGACGTGACGTCACAATTACGTCATGTGCCTGCTGGGGTGTTTCCGCTAACCCGGCTGACCCTGTTATCAACTATTTTTATTATTAATAGTACAAAATAAAAAAAATAAAACACCGACCCTACCATTTTCAATTTCCGACCCTATCCAGTGTCGTCTGTGCATTTTCCCATAGTAATTTCGAGTTTAAAGTACATTTTTGTAGTTTTTGGCATTTAGTAGGCCTACCTTGCAAAATACAGAGCTGACATTTTTGAGCATCTAAAGTGAAGTATGATTCACAGTGCAATTCTCAACATGACAATTTTATTTACAAAAACATGTACAAAAACACATAAAAAATATAGGCCCGATCGTTTTGTTTTTTTTCGGGAGAATAAATAAAATAATAACAAAAAAGTTTCTCCTACCTACCGAGCAAATTTTTTCAGCATGTTAGCGGGAGCACAGCCTTTCTTGCACACCAGACCAGGAAATCCTTGATTTTACCCTGGGATAGAAATTTATGTTCTGACCCAAAATCGAATATAATCGCGTGTTTGAGAAAATGCACTGGTTGATTACGACCTCGTTTGCGTCGTCGTTAAGGTTGACGTTACTTGACGTCACTTAACATTCACAATATGGCGGACGTCGGTAACCGAAGTGACTGCAGCATTAAAAATCCGCGCTAGGCAATGGAAGGTATGCAAGAAAAAGATTCCAATGTGGGTGTGAGGGGTGGATAGAAAAATCCGTCCCTCGGGATCATTGTCCGGCAACACTCGGCAAGCCTCGTGATGCCGGACAGTGACCCTTGGGACGGATTTTTCAATCCATCCCCTCACATCCATATAAAATTCTTATATTATACGCCTTAGCAGCAATATATAGTTGAGGGATAGCTGGTTTGTTTTACTTCTAGTGCACCTTCTGTATGTGTAGACTCTTCTGAATGCCATTCGCGATCTTTTCTGATGGCTAATACGCTGAAAATTGTATCTCATTACGAAAACACGCCTATCCAAATACATTTTAAATTTAACACCAAAAAATTGCGATTATTTTCTTATATCTGCTCCAAATATAGATTTTGGGTACTCGATAGAACCGTCTCATCGAGGCGGTTCTAACGAGTACCCACAATCTATATTTTAGAGCAGAAATAAGAAAAAATACTATATAAAAGTGGGGTTCAAGGGGGTCAAAATAATATAGGCGTGTTTTCGTGATGTTATTTTGGTTAATGAGTTTGGGATGGGGCTATCCTATTTTTCAGAAGAATAACCAATATGGAAAGCATTTCAAAGAAAAAAAAAACACGCCTCGTCTATTTGGAAGGAAATAATTAATAAAATAAAAAAGAACGCCAAGATCGCCCAGCTGATTTCAAACTAACACAACGCCTCTGAAAGTCATGTGGATAATTGACAACCATTTTATTCCGTGGAACACAGCAGCTCACATATATAGGCAAGCGGTCACCTGGGTAACATTCTTGCAAAGTTTTTAGGATATGTTGTCGTTAAGGATTTTTTTTTTTTTACTTTCAAGCCTGCCAGGCAGTGTCTCCATTTATTTTGAGCTACTATAATGAAAATGAGCAAGTCTGCGTAATACTACATCTTTATTTATATACATATAACAAATATATTTGGCATCAGGAGAACCAGCCCAGTGCAACAAATATACTAGCTTATCACGCGGGACCAAGCCGGAACCTGCATGGCGCGCAGATCGCTTGGACGAAGGGTGGTCTAAGCCTGGCGAAAGAAGCTAGTATTTGATGAACCTGGACAAAACTGCTGACTAGGAAAATCTATGCTGCACAACATGAGCACTACACTATCCTGCTTAGATGCACGCTGTCGCATTCGCAGTTCTGCCCGACGGCAGAGATGTCGCAATTCCACATGGCGCGTGGAGCAGCAGAGATGTTGCAGTTCCGCATGGCGCGCGGAGCAGTTTTGCCCGACGGCAGAGATGTCGCAATTCCACATGGCGCGTGGAGCAGCAGAGATGTCGCAGTTCCGCATGGCGCGCGGAACAGTTCTGCCCGACGGCAGAGATGTCGCAGTTCCGCATGGCGCGCAGAGTGGAATTCAGACAAGCAGTATTTCTGATAGTATAATGCTATGCTTATTACTATACGGTCATCAGCAATGTTTGACCAAGGATGAAGAATGGAACTACCATTGTAAATTACTGGCGACTTGGGGAGAAAACAGGTTAATTTCAATAAGAAAGTAACTGTTTCCTCGCTTCGTCCTATCATCTGATATGTCCACAAAAAATCAATTAAAACTCATCTTAAAACCTGGGCTGATCATCCCCACTGAAACTGATGATGGTTAAGGTGGTGGGGCGGTGGTGGATAACATCCACGCTAGTCAGGCTCAATGCCAAAACTAAAATGATGCAGTTTAGAAACAAAGTTAAATATCTGCACAGGGAGCACAGAGCAAATGCTGACAGTATGTAAATGTCAAACGCTCAAAATAAACCATATTTATTCCTTAAATAAATTATCATTTATTTTGAGCTACTATAATGAAAACGAGCAAGTCTGCGTAATACTACATCTTTATTTATATACATATAACAAATATATTTGGCATCAGGAGAACCAGCCCAGTGCAACATCACGCGGGACCAAGCCGGAACCTGCATGGCGCGCAGATCGTTTGGACGAAGGGTGGTCTAAGCCTGGCGAAAGAAGCTAGTATTTGATGAACCTGGACAAAACTGCTGACTAGGAAAATCTATGCTGCACAACATGAGCACTACACTATCCTGCTTAGATGCACGCTGTCGCATTCGCAGTTCTGCCCGACGGCAGAGATGTCGCAATTCCTCATGGCGCGTGGAGCAGCAGAGATGTTGCAGTTCTGCATGGCGCGCGGAGCAGTTCTGCCCGACGGCAGAGATGTCGCAATTCCACATGGCGCGTGGAGCAGCAGAGATGTCGCAGTTCCGCATGGCGCGCGGAGCAGTTCTGCCCGACGGCAGAGATGTCGCAGTTCCGCATGGCGCGCGGAGTGTAATTCAGACAAGCAGTATTTCTGATAGTATAGTGCTATGCTTATTACTATACGGTCATCAGCAATGTTTGACCAAGGATGAAGAATGCAAATATCATTGTAAATTACTGGCGACTTGGGGAGAAAACAGGTTAATTTCAATAAGAAAGTAACTGTTTCCCCAAAAACAAGTCAGATGTGAATTTTGTTCACAGCTGAGTGGTTCCCCAAGGAGTAAGGTAAATAGGTAAAAAAAAAAAAAATAACCATCATCAGCCTCTAAACGATCACAAAAATGTTAAACAGTCTGCTAATATTTCAACACTGTTGTTAAATGTCATAGCAGATTTAGGCCGAATGTAATTAGAACAATAAATACATATCAAGTTAAACAAATGTTATCTCAGGGTAATTGTGTTGATAAGGCAATTTAGAAAGCATATGTCTGTTGTCATTATTGTAATAAATTGCACTGATATATCTGACAAGACCACCTAGGCTTAAAATTGAAACTGATGATTACAAATAAAATGCCTGCATTGCATTCAGCTTGAGTAAAGGTCAAATTGCAGGGCCACAGCTCTTAACTAGCATGTCCTGCAATCATTTAAAACCCATACTTTTGCAAACATTGCAGATCCAGATCAGATGGCAGGACAAGCATTAAACAAAGCTGATTGTGCCTGTTTAATCACACGTCGATCTTGATGCTTTGTTTTGTTTGTTTGATTTGAGGTTTAACGTCCCCGTCAACACTGTAAAGGTCATTTTGGAGACGTTGCTTCCAATTTTGTGGGACTTTTACCCGACATTGAGACGAAATGACATCTCAAGCCCTGCCGCCCAATGAAACCAATAGGGTTTATAAGCATGGACGGGCCGACTCGCACCGCTTTGCCTAGGCAGGCTTAGAACCTCTTTAGCGGTTTACCAGTACTCGTGTGCGGGTCGGTTTCAGCTCTGTGTGGAAGGATCATGCAGCCCATATATTTCTTCAAGCCCCGATGGGCGGGGGCCGATACACATGAATATACAATACAGTCTGTAACAGTCTGGTGACCATCTTGCCACTGTTTTTAATAAATGATCTAAGCGTGCTGTTCAGGCCAAGCTTGCAGCACCAATTGGAAATGAATGACCAGAACAATTGGTAATGTCTGGTCCTGTTATTTAAAGTAACTCTTTTAAAAGTTCTATTTAGAGGATCACCCAACTCCGTTAAGAATAATGGTTTCTATGGTAAGTTCCTCAACACAAATCTGTAAGTGCGTTGAGTGTAGTTTTTAAGAAAGTGTAAGGACATAAATCCAAACTGGTCTCTAGCTCAACCCTATTCCTGCTGAGCCCGGATATCTTTCAAACAAAGCAGATCCAGATCAGTGTCAGAAGCCATCCGATCAGGACCCTCATTGTTTGTCATCCTATTCACAAATTAGTTGCAATAATGGGCATCACATAATCTGATTGGTTGATAATCAGTAGTGGGTGTGGCTTATTTAAATATTCAGCAGGACTAGGGTTAAAAAGATTATTTTTGTCTGAATGTATCTGTTTTGGATGACTTTAGAAATAAGCAGCACGAACATCAGAAAAAGTTAACGTCACTCAGACACAAGTTACTGTGAGGATCAAAGGATTTCTGCTCAGTGGTAAATTCCCAACATCTTAGAATCCAAAGAAGCGGTACCACATACAGTCAGTATATTCCGATTTTAGAAGTCCACATATCTATCTCAGAATAGCCCCAGTAATTGGATGTCTGGGATGTTTGGTCTGTCCTTGAAGTCAGTAGGATATAAATACAAACACAGGAACTGCCACTTTGAAGTATGTATGTAATAGCCATGGTATATCTGCCATCAGATACATGAAATGTACGCCAGAAATACATGTATCCATCTTAATTGTAGAATGTTTGAGCCACAAATTCTTAAACCATGGACAATAAACAGAAGAAAGGTCTTTTCTGAAACTTCTGATCTTTGACAGAAACATCTTGAAGGCCCATAGAGATGATTCATATGTTCTTTTCAATGAACAGCACTTTTTTTCATTGTCATAATGACGTCATTGTAAGGTTTAGATTATCTAGTCCCATGATAGCTCCTCTGAGTTTGGGCTCATTTATGGGTGTAGATCTGCATGAGGAGCAACCATACAAATTGTCTTGCCCGTCCTTTCCGTATTATAAACACAGCTGAATTGTCACAAATGAACTGGATACGTTTTTTGGCCCAGCATTTCCCTCAGATGACGGCAGCAGCACCTATAGAATTAAACTCGCGAACAGCCACCGACAGATCACCGTCAGATACTGAAAGAAGTTGTTCTGGCCATTTTGAATAAGACACTGTGAACCGAATACTGCTGCAAAACCGCCAAAGATACAGCTGAATAACAAAATATGGACAGACCTTACCATTCTCTAAGGATTTTTGCCACATTTGCTAAATTATTTTTACAATGCTGATTCGGTGTGATTCTATGCAACAAATCTTGACTAACACTGACCTTCCTTGAAAGATCACTGGAGGCAAAATTAAAGTGACCTAAAAGCTGAAGCAGCAAGAAGATTGTCTCAATAGGTCTCAAAAATTTCAATGATCCTATGCACCTTATCTGACGGTAAGCAGAACTGCATAAATATACTGTCGAGAATCATTCCCAGACGTTCTAGACACACCAAGGGTGCTAAGCTATGTTGAACATCAGAAAAAAATGGCACATGTTCAATGCCCAGCTCAACAATCTGGTATATCTATAGTGAGGGAGTTATCAAAGAGATTTTGTTTGTTGGCTTGTATTGGAGTTTAACGGCCCAGTCAACTCTATTTAGGTCATATTAAAGCTGGTCAGTCTACCTGTCCACCCATTTCCTGGGCAGGCTTATACCTAAGCAGTTAACCAGTACAGTGCACATTCTCTCGTCAGAAACTAAAAAAAAAAAAAAAAAAAAAAAATGCACTTCTTGAATGAGTGGATGACCATAGAAAAGATTTCACGATCAATCTTCATGAAAGAATGTTGCCGACCCAGTGAGGTATTGAATTCGCGTCCTCCTGATAACCAGTCAGACGCGCATCCGACTTAGCTACTGAGGCCGGCTTATCAAACAGGTAGAATATTGTATGAACCCAATATTATTATGAGCAATCTAACAATCTAGTACCATAGTGCTAAAATATTTAGATCTGATTGTAGTAAAAACACAAGAATCGCCAATATTGCATTTCCCGTCTGCCGCCCGAGAAAAGAACAACTTGCGTTAAACTGGCAAAATCAATTTTTGGACATTAAACTCCAAAAAAAGGATAACCTGATGTATTTTTATCCGATTTTTCATTTTAGAATTTTTTTTTTTTTTTTTTTTTTAAATCATTTGAATAAGCGATTTTGTTCTCATATGTGCTGACCGGAGACTTGATTGTAACCGACCTCAAAAGGGTACCCTGATGTACATACTAATATAAATTTCCAGATACGCATGCTGTATCACATAATCAGAATCGCCCATGAAAATTGGTCAACTTGAGCTTCCAATTTATCATAACGTAAGCAATTGTTCAATCACCAGTGTGTTCTCCAAGGTATGCCCAACAAATGAAATTAATTTAGTAGCAAAACGTGCATTGAAGCGAAAAGGCTATTTATAATAGCTCTGTCTCATATTATATACACGAGTTTAGAGAAAAATCAGGCACATGCGAGAATGTGAACTGACCCCATTAGCACTACCAATCAAATGCTGAAAGAGGTTGTTACGCCTCGTAGACTGATCTATTTTAATTTTACCGAGAACTGAACATGATACTACAAGAAAACATCTCCATTTCCTACATATCATACAAGTCCAGTTCAGGTTGATGCTGAGGGTACTTCTCACACAAAACCCCTTATATAGAACCCAAAAGCCTGACAGAAATGAGTAATAGATACAGATATATCTGGACGGTGATCTGCATGGCCCATCTTGAGTGTTAGCTGTAACAGCAGAGAATGGTTCAGCACTCTCGGCATCACAGATGAACTGTCTGATAACACTTGAATTCCTAGCTCCAGATAAGAACGGGTATCCAAATGTCATTCCTCCCACCTCCGCGCAAAACACATGCCGCAGGCACCCACTACAAGCACCTCTCTGAGGCACCTCCAACAAGCACCCACAACCCATGCCCCCACGCAGAAATAAGAAAAACATCAGGACTTTTTGGATAAAAAGTGCCTTATCTGGAGCTGTGCTTGATTATATCCTGAGTCCTTGAAGACATAGTTTCTGATTTATTAGAAGAGTTTTTGAGTTCTCTGTTCATTTATTTCCATTTGTTCTCTGGCATCGAGCCCACTATTATTGTTTCTTTGGTCATCACAAAACTGACTTTTCATGTGAATTACATGTTCATATATCAGCGTAAGAGCACTCTTAAGAGTCAAAGTTGCAACCTGTATCCCAATTTAACTAACTCAGCCCTTAGTTGAGCTATTGTCTTCAAGTGATATGGTTGTGCGACACTGAGAAGCCATTTACAAAACTGATAAAGTCCAACTTTTGTAATAAATATGGTATTGAAGCACCGACAAATTGTAAATAATAATGTCACACACACAGGCACAAGTCTCAAATTTTATTAATCCAACATATAAAGGAAATTAAATTGTAAATGTAATTGAATAATAACATCCACGCTAGTCAGGCTCAATGCCAAAACTAAAATGATGCAGTTTAGCAACAAAGTTAAATATCTGCACAGGGAGCACAGTATGTAAATGTCAAACGCTCAAAATAAACCATATTTATTCCTTAAATAAATTATCATTAAACGTAACCGTTTTGGCAGAAGGTCGCGTAAGCAACATTTCCATTAAGTTTGAATGAAATTGAACCAAAGGAATAGGAGCAGTTATCATTTAAAGGCATTTCTATGTTCAACTCTGGCTGCATCCATTACGATGACATACCCGTGCGGTATAGTGCAATTTTTACATCTCCAAAATGGCTACTTTTCTGATAAAAATTCACGATATTTTTCTTATAAATGCCCAAAATATAGGTTGTGGGTGCTCGTTAGAACCGCCTCATTGAGGCGGTTCTAACGAGTACCCACAACCTATGTCTTGGAGCAGAAATAAGAAAAATATTGTTTACCCCCGTAAACCCCAGTTTTCTCTATATAAAGTGGGGTGTAAGGGGGTGTTCATTTCACGGACTTGTTCACGTGATGTTACTCATCTGAGCAGAACTGATAGAGGGTCTGTTGTAGTTCCATTTTAAGCCCTGGCAGTCATCTTGTTCCTCCGAAAAGAACTACATTGTATTAAACGATTTTTGTAGGGGGTCATCCAAGCAACATATATAAAGTTTGAATGAAATTGTACCAAAGGTATCGGAGTAGTTATAATTTTTTCTATTTTCTATTTTAACCCTTTTTGTACCAAATGGAATCTTCCTCCTTATATATAGCAGGAGTCCATTTCAAAATTTAGGGGTGTCAGGTTGTGATTTCTTCAAAATTGATAAGGAAAATGGCTGAAATTTGCGAACAGTGTAGGCCCTGATCAGACACCGCGATCTGCGGCGTCTGATCTGAGCCTGCACTGTTTGCCAGGATACCCGTTTTGGGGTTTCTGGTACTAAATGGGTTAAGCTGTAATTTTGTTCGTTGGAGCAGAATCTTTTTAGCTAATTTAAAAGAGGTCTCCTGAGCAATATTTCTGTGAAGTTTGGATTTAATTGAACCAAAGATGTAGAAGAAGTTTCCATTTCAAGTTAACTTTCTTTTTTTTTATCTCTGGTGGCCATTTGTTATTCTCAGCAGGACAGTTTTATCTACTTTGGTAAAGAGTGACCTAAGCAACATTCCTATGAACTTAGTTTGAGATTGGCCCATGGGTATTGGAGGAGTTGAGTTGTTGTTAAAATATGTTCCTATTTTAAGCTCTGGCGGTCAACTTGTTCATTGGAGCTGAACATAATAAGCTATTTTCGTAGGAATTCATCTAAGCAACTTTCCTGTGAAACTTGAAACAAACTGGCCCAAGGTTTTTGAGGAGTTCGAATATAAAGCAAATTGTAAACTTTTTTATTTTTTTTTTTATTTGCAGCTCTGGCGGCCATTTTGCTCATCAGAGCAGAACTATTTTAGGTAATTTGGTAGAGGGTCACCTAAGCAACATTCCCATGGAGTTGGACTCGTTCGACTCGCTGCTGACTCGTTTTACCTGTTGTCCATTTTTTCGTCGACTTCTTTCCCTTGTAATATTGTGGGAAGAATTTGGGTTCTGATTGTATTAGTTCCTGATCGTTTCTCCTCTTCATTTGAATGAAACTGACCCAAAGGTATACCATCAGTTGTATTTTAAATATTATATTTTTAGCGCTGGTGGCCATCTTGTTCAGCAGAGCAAAACCATTTATGCTATTTTGGTAGAGGGTCACATAAGCAACATGCCTATGTCGTTTAATTTAAATAAGCCCAGGGGTATAGGAGGAGTTGCTGCTTAAAGTTTTTTTTTTTTTTCAATTTTAGCTCTTGCAGTCATTGCTCATTGGAGCGGAAGGGTTTTAGCTATTTTGGCAGGGAGCAGACAACATTCCTGTCACGTGAACAAGTCCGTGAAATGAACACCCCCTTACACTCCACTTTGTATAGAGAAAACTGGGGTTTACGGGGGTAAACATTATTTTTCTTATTTTTATTCCAAGACATAGGTTGTGGGTACTCGTTAGAACCGCCTCAATGAGGCGGTTCTAACAAGCACCCACAGTCTATGCAGTATAAATAAGAAAAATGTCATGGATTTTCATCCGAAAAGTAGCCATTTTGGAGATGTAAAAAATGAACTATGTCGCACGGGTGTGTTACCGCAATACTTAGAAGTTTGAATCAAATTGATCGAAGGGTTTCGAAGAATTTGGTATTTAAAGCAAATTGTTAACGTGTTTCTATTTTTAGCTCTGATGGACATTTTGCTCATCGGAGCGGAACCGTTCAAGTTACTTTAGAGAGTCACCTAAGCAAGATTCCTATGAATATGTTCTGTGGAAACGTTATCCGCTTGAAGCAAAGAACACAGCACAGAACTGAAACGTATGGGTGTGCAAGTATTTCTGGGCCAGACTAGCTACTTTTGGCCAATTAGGTCTCATCAGTGACCCTCGAATATTTTCAAAACTCCAGAGTGGAATCAATGATCCCAAAGGACAAGAAAATACAAACTACACTATGATGAAGTTTGAATTAAATTGGCCCAAGGGTATTGGAGGACTTGCCATCTAAAGACTTTTCTATTTTTAGCTCCGGTGGCCACCGGCCATCTTCTTTATGGAAGCGGAATAAATTTAGCTATTTTAGTAGGGAGCCACCTATGCAACATTCCTGTGAAGTTTGAACTTTACTGGCCCAGGGGTTTAGGAGGAGTTAACAAACAAATTGTTGACACCGCAGGACATACGACACTCGACGCGCGACACACGATGCACGACATGCGACGTATATTACCGATTATCACATATTCAGTACAATATTTAACACGATAACCCATGTTTTGCATGTGTGATAATGCTTGTTTCCATTTCCGGTTATCAGCCCGCCCGGTCTGATAACCGGAAACAGTGTATTTTGAACGGACAGAGGTTATCAGCCCACACATGACGTTATTGTACCGTTGCCAATTACATGACGTAACGCGAATAGTTAGGCGTGACGTTACGCGCTTTTTTGCTTGAATCACGCTTTTATCACATTTTTTTTTCAATTTATGAACGTCAAACACAGTAAGAATAGGATCTGAATATGTGATAAACAAATTATAACATGGGGTTTTGGTTATCGCCCTCTGTATCAACCCTCGACCATTATCTGCCCTCAGGCTAAAGCCTTCGGGCAGATAATGGGGTCTCGGGTTGATACATCGGGCGATAACCAAAATCCCATGTGATAATCTCTAATTACAATAGCTCGCACTAGACCTACATTTTGTCTGAGAACGTTTGAAGCTACTTAAGCTGAAAACGTGGCCTATAGAGTTTTCATAGGCAATCTAAACAATCAAAGGAACATACCTCTACCATGGCTGGTCCAAACTGCCATATTTTCAAACTCATCCGAGATTTAATGCATGCCATTATTATTAGGGACCAGGGATATGGCTTTCTGTCTGAAGGTTCCTCTTGATTCACTGCTTGTATGAGCGAGCAGCGAAGGTTCTGGCGAGACTGCGCGGATGCGCAGGCTCGCCCGAACCTTCGCTGCTCGCATAGGCGATAAGTACCAAAATCGCTTGACGGGGCCCATCAGTTTCACGCCAGTGCCAAATTTGTTTCCTAAGGCTTTTCAATGGGATAAAGGTAAAACAATTACATGTATTTGAAACATTCTGTGATCATTTACATAAGAAAAAGTAGAAAAAATGACTTACAATAGCTCGCACTAGACCTACATTTTGTCTGAGAACGTTTGAAGCTACTTAAGCTGAAAACGTGGCCTATAGAGTTTTCATAGGCAATCTAAACAATCAAAGGAACATACTTCTACCATGGCTGGTCCAAACTGCCCCATTTTCAAACTCTTCCGAGATTTAATGCATGCCATTATTATCTGCAAGTTTCATGAAGATTCAACACAATATGAAGAAAGTAGGCTGTTCACAAGTTTGATAATGGCCATATAGACAATCAAGGGGATGTAACTCTGCCGGGCCGATCTTACCCAATTTCAAACTCCTCCGAGATTCAATGCATGTCATTGTTATCTGCATGTTTCATGACGATTTAACAAATATTGAAGAAACTAAGTTGTTCGCAAGGTCAAAAATGGTCATTTTGAGATTCAAGGGATGTAATTCCTATCTGACCCATTTTCGAACTTGTCCGAGATTTCATGCTTGACATTGTTATCTGTAAGTTGCATTACGATCCAGCAAAAACTGAAGAAGCTACGCTGTTCACAAGGTCAAATGTGGCCTTTCTGAGATTCAATGGGACGTTACTCTGCTATTGTTGGTCCGGCCTGACCCATTTTCGACTGAGATTTTATGCATACCACTGTTATCTGAAAGTTTCACGAAGATCCAACAAAAATGAAGTAGCTACGCTGTTCACAAGTATTTCCCATAGTCAGCCTTTGGGACCTATCAGTTGCCATGGTAAACAAAGTTCTGGAGCAATTTTCATAAAATGCATATGCAAGAACTCCTACTACAAATTAAATTTGGCTGATATCTGCTTGCAGGCTGCAAAGATATTTCAGTTTGAAAGTGTGGAGACGACGGCGGACGACGGAGGCTGCCATATTATAAGCGCCCCAGAGCCTTCGGCTGAGGTGAGCTAAAAACCTGTCCCCTCTCGTCTGTAACTTTTTTTTCAAACAAGTGTCCGAAAATCTTATTTGACCTTAGAGGAAAAATTCAGTGAAATTATTTTGATATCGGACCATTAGCTAAATGAAGGTGTTCCAAAGTTTCTATTCCATTTCTAGGTCTAATGACCATTTTGTTCAGCTTTTAAAGAAAATTTCTGCATGCTTTTAATCGGGCCATTTAAAACTCATATTTTGTTGTACGTACGGTCCTGTCAATGATTTTTGTTTACTTATCTGTGCAGAGGTTCGGTAAAGGTCGAAGACAACCGGAATAACCGACTATAAAACACTTGGCCTTTCAAATGTGCATGTCGTAAGGATCTGAGTAGGTACCGTGTTCAAACATGTTCCAGTAGACAAACCAAACGTCTGAATGAAAACGTTAATCTTTTAAATTTTCTCCCAAATGGTTATAACTTGTGTTATTTTTGACGTCATTCGGCGTCAGATTTGAATAAAACGTTTATATAGGTAACAGTGATTCAATGATTTCCTTTATTTTGGAAACGATTTCTTTACGAGATGCAGATTTTGGCCAACCTGATTTCGGTGCATTTTTGATAGACTCTACACCAGACTCAAATTTCTTTTTCCACCGCCGAACTGTGTCATAAGACACACACGAATGTCAAAAAAGAGTAGAAATTTCAGTCATCAGCGTCTTCGAAGAACAACCAAGTTTTGAGCAAGCTTTGATGTAAGCCCTGTTTCATCTTTTTAGTCGAAGCTTCTAAAACCCATTTGTACTGCAGTGGTCAATGACTGCGTGTATTCAAATGGCATTTTTTATGTCTTACACTTAGTCTAACACGTACATTTATACACCATTGATATTGAATAGCCCTATACAAGTATGTAATGGTTTTGATCGTGTCCCACGTTGATATCGAGCTAGAGGACAATAAGCAATTCTTTTCGAGCATCCCTCTTACATATATTGGCATCATTGTTTTCTTCTTGACATTAATTTCCTATTTGATTTTAATTTGTAACCAAGCCAGAAATGTATTGGGGTGCATAATCGTCTTTCATTTTGTTTTGTTTGATTTGAGGTTTAACGTCCCCGTCACCACTGTGAAGGTCATTTTGGAGACGTTGCTTCCAATTTTGTGGGACTTTTACCCGACATTGAGATGAAATGACTTCTCAAGCCCTTTCGCCCAATGAAACCAATAAGGTTTATAATTATGGACGGTCCGACTCGCACCGCTTTGCCTGGGCAGGCTTTGATCCTCTAAGCGGTTTACCAGTACTCATGTGCGGGCCGGATTCACCTCCGCATGGAAGCATCATGTAGCCCATATGTTTCTTCAAGCCCCTATCGGCGGGGGCCGAACCGTCTTATATAATTAACCTTAAAAAATCAATATATGAACTATTTTAATTAATTTCGTATGTTTGAACTGCTTTTATAAAACCTGGGATGCAGTTCTCATAAATTTTACTCGTAAAAGTGTAAAGAAATGGGCCAATTGACATGCATCAGGATAACAAACCATGAAATGAACATCCCCTAAACTCCACTTTATATAGAGAAAACTGGGATGCATAGGGTATACATTATTTTTTTCTTATTTCTGTTCCAAGACACAGGTTGTGGGTACTCACAACCTATGTTTGCAGTATAAATAAGAACATTATAACGGATTTTCATCAGAAAAGTAGCCATTTTGGAGATGTGTGGGTGTGTTATCGTAATGGTTGTTTGTTAGTTTGAATTGGGATTTAACGTCCCCGTCAACACTATTTAGGTCATTTCAATTTTATGGGACTTTGACCCGACAATGAGATTAAATATGACATCTCAAGCCCTGCCGCAATCGTAATTGCTGTGGTTTATGTGCTAATAAACTATGAAACAAATCTGAAACCTATATGGTAGATGAAGTAAAATGCAATTTTCGATGCCTGGCCTACATTTGAAAGATATATTTTTGTGTCACCCGCGGGCCCTAATTGTTTATTTTAAACGATTTCAAAACTTGTTCAGTTCACGGATAAAAATTATTTGGACATTTGAAATAAAAATTGCCATAGATTTTGGCGCCAAAACGGCCAAGAGGCGTGCTTTTTTATATAATTATAATAACAATTGAGCCTGCGCATTATAAAACCTACAATAAGACCGGTGCGACCAGCAGAGACTCAAATCAACCTGCGCACCCATCCACTATGACAAGACCTTTTGCTTATGTCTCTTTCCATAGATATTATCCTACAGTAGGTACATGCGATCAGCGAAGACTCTGATCACACCGCGCGAACGCGCAGGCTGATTTGAGTCTTCGCTGATCGCTCAAGCCTTCTTGTAGATTTTGGATAGCGCTGGATATTATTACAATTATTTGATTAAAAATCATGAAGTCATGAAGAATAATACCAATTACTGCTACGTACACTAAATAATAATAATTGATAGCAAACCAGTGCTTCAGCTGAAGTGCACGACCCGCCGGATGCTTTTAGCTTTATGAGTGTAACCATATATGGGTATGGCGGCCATTTTTGGTTATGTGACCTGGACCTTAAACGGTCCCCCCAATAAATGCGCCTTATCGTAACTAGCAAAAATATATCTTATACTTTAGTACTGTATTCTGAATCATTTGCAGGATAAAATGTATTCTTACTATTCCAATACAAAAGCATATGTGTCAAAGTTTGACCTAGGCACAAACAATGTCAAGGTCAACCCAGGGTCACCATTTAGCACTTTATGATGGGCCTACGTCCCAGATTGTATTTATCAAGTTTCGTGGAAATCTGCCCAGTGGTTCTGGAGAAGACTATTTTTGAAGGGTTTTTACCATATATGGCTGGGCGGCCAATTCGGGCATGTGACCTGGACCCCATGAGCAAATTTTGGTTTTACCCATCCCATAGAGGCTCCATATGAAATTTGACTTCAATCGGCCCAACGGTTTCCGAGGAGAAGCAGTTCGAAAATTTTCACTTTTTACGCCTCGCCGAGGCTCTACTAAATAGAATGTAATAGTTGGCAAGTTCATTGGTTAGATCGCATTGATATCTATCAGTATGCCAAAAATTATTTAGATATTCCAATCGGTTAAGTCACTATCACCAATTTTCACAAACGGGTTACGGACGGACAGACACTCTGACAGAATGACACGGTGATTTTAGGGCACTCTTAGAAAATCAACCGACTTCAGTCGGTCGCTTTTTCTGCGGGTCGTGCAATGAAACCAAAATGAATTGCTTAGGATATATGAGTGCCAAACGAATTTGTCGGAATGTTTTGAAGATTTTTGCAGAAATCAGGGTCCCTCTCTTTTGGGCCCCTTTTCAAAGGTGAGCACCTCTTCTGCGAAGTAATTCCAGCAGTTCTCAATCGCAGAGATAACAAGCTTTTCATCCATGTATCACAACCCAATTTTACTGATGGGTATCGGTAACTCCGACTTTTTCACAAATTTTCACTCAACTGTTCACTGCATAAACTGTATTTAATAGCCAACCATAAGGTCTTTTATCTCCGATGGGCTACCACTGTTTTGAAATTCGTATCTTCATTTTTCAGAGTGAGACCAAGTGGTAATTCAAGAAAGATTTAAGAAGTCACATCAGAAATGGGTCCTGTTAGGATTTGGGTATCGGCTATTTGTGTACTAACGTTTGCGAAACTCTGTCCTTTATTCATGAATTTCAATTTTAAAAGCAGCACAAGAAGTTACGAGCTAAACAGCACCTATGATTATATCATAATAGGAGGCGGTACTGCGGGGGCGGTGCTTGCTGCAAGATTGTCAGAAGCTCAACACGTCACTGTTCTATTATTAGAAGCAGGAGGAGATTACACTGAGAATGCGTTCTATCATATTCCATCAGCCTATGGACGTCTTCAGAATACCGAGGCTGACTGGGCATATTTAACTGAACCCCAGACGCATGCATGCCAGGGTTTAAAAAACAAGAGAAGTTTTTGGCCGAGCGGCAGAGTGTTGGGTGGATCCAGCGTTTTGAATTTAATGGTTTATAGTCGAGGTCTAGCCACCGACTACAACAACTGGGCGGAAAATGGCTGTGATGGCTGGGGGTTTAACGATGTGCTCCCGTATTTTCTTAAGTCAGAGGATATTCTAATTGACGAATTGAAGGATTCAGAGTTTCATGGCAAAGGTGGACCACTGGCTGTTAGTGGGAGTAGGGTGACAGAATTGCAAGACATGTATGTTAAAGCAGCAAAGGAAATCGGATTCGCACAAAAAGATTACAGTGATATGGAGGGTGAGGGAATTAGTAAAGCCCAGCTGACTATTAGGAACGGTGTTCGTAGCAGCACTGGACTTGAGTACTTAGGACAAGCTAAAGGGCGAAAAAACTTACATGTGTCAACGAACAGTTTTGTAACAAAAGTTAAGATTGAAAATAAACGAGCTGTAGGCGTGTATGCTATTATAGACGATAGAATGCAACTGATTACATCCAGTAGAGAAGTAATATTATCAGCAGGTGCCATCAGTTCACCTGCTATACTAATGCGTTCTGGCATAGGCCCTAAAACAGCCCTCAAAGAGTTGAATATCAACACTGAAGCAGATTTGCCCGTTGGCGAAAATTTACAGAATCACATAGCACTGTTTTTCAATACACGGATAAATGACAGTCTTAGTTACAACCCTGACAAAGTAAGTACTTTAAAGACCTTCTTGGAATACTTTCAATTTGGAACAGGGTATATGTCGGTGTCTGGAGTAGAGGCGTATCTACTATCGTCTTCTCAGAAACAAAATAACAAACAATGTCAGCCGGACGTCCAGTTTATGTTTCTTAGCACACCGCTAACTCATAATATCGTGGGCGCTAGAGAAGATATTTTCGAACAGTACGCTGGATTGGACACAACTGATTACGGTTTTATCACGGTAATTAGTGCCCTGAGTCCCAAAAGCAAAGGGAAGTTGACCCTGAAAAGTAAGGACCCGTTTGACTATCCGAAAATACAACCAAATTTCTTAGCGAATGATAAGGATGTCGGAGTTCTTTTGGGTGGAATCAGAATTGTAGAGAAACTACTGAAAACAAAGATTATGAAGAGTATAGATGCTTCTGATCAGAACATGCGTTTAGATGTTTGTGCGGAGCATTTGTTTAGATCTGATGCCTACTGGAGATGCATAATACATCAGCTGGCAACTGGTTTAAGCCACTACTCCGGAACTTGTAAAATGGGTTCACGCCAGGACCCTACTGCCGTGGTAGACCCTCAGTTAAGGGTCAAAGGAATAGATGCTCTGCGTGTAGTGGACGCCTCGGTTATACCGACTATTGTGTCCGGAAACACGTATGCCCCGGTTGTAATGATTGCTGAAAAAGCGGCAGACATGATTCGAGGAAAACATACTTCAGGCTGTTAGATGTTATAAGCATACATTGAAGCTACAATGTATTTATTTGTTTATTTATTTATATAAATTATTTTAAGAGGGTAAAACCACATTTAGCTATAAAACTATTCTACCATGTGGCCCTCCGGCTTACACATAAAACATATATACAAACAACATAGGTATACAAGACCTTTTCTACCGAAACTGGTTTTAATAGATTACTTATATATTCCGGTGTAAGGTCATTTAGAGCTTTGTACGTAAGCACAGCTTTATTGTAGATGAGACGCTTATTGATAGGCTGCCACCCAACTCTTTAAACATAGTTGCAGACGGTATATCAAAGTCAGCATGCAAAATACTGTAATACGAGCAGCACGTTTCTGTAGTTTAAATATCCGATCAAGATTTGTTGAAGACGTCCCTGACAATGTTACAGACCCATGGTCGATAAGGGGCCAGAAATAACCCTAATAAAATATCTTAAACATATGTTGCTAGTTGTCGCAGAAGGGATATTTTTGACGAAGCACTGAACAAATATTATCTATATTTTCCTTATTTTTACTCAAAATATAGATTGCGGGTACTCGTTAGAACCGCCTCAAAGAGGCAGTTCAACGAGTACCCAAAACCTATATCTCGAAAAATAATGTAACACCTTTAAACCCCAGTTCGGGTTCTCGTTAGAACCGCCTCAAAGAGGCAGTTCAAATGAGTACCCAAAACCTGTGTCTCGAAAAATAATGTAACACCTTTAAACCCCAGTTTTCTCTACATAAAGTGTGGATTAAGAATACGTAAATGGGCTCTCCCATAGATTTTTTTTTTTTAATTTTGCTTGCGAGTACATTTTCAGCATCGAAACATGCAATAAAAAAGACAGGTTACCGAGTTCGTTTAGACACCAGAGCAGCACGAAAACCAGAAACATTTGTATAGAAAGCAATGGGAATCCGACGAAAATTGCCGATATTTTCAGCTTTTTGGCCAAAAGCAAATACAGCGGCCTATAGAGTTTTTCTAAAAACCTGATATTTTGTGTCTTATATATCGTTGACTAGAACGGGGTGAAGAAAGTCCTTGACTACCAAGTTAGTTTATAAACTATAGCTGCATAAATAGAGGAGCTTACATGAGTGTTCATGTATTAATATTTACATTTCCAGTGTAAAGTCTAATGTATACCTATAGAGTGTGTGTGTGAATTCGGGTAGTATGACCCATCTTTCTTCTTATGAATGTTTTCATTGGTCTTAAAGGAACTCATTTTTGATTTTTATTAACGTCGCTTTCAACAATTTTTCAGTCATATCACGACGGTGTCTGGTTGCGACAGGGAGCTCAATGCTCACGTTTATAGTGCTGCCTCACTGAAGTATCATGTCCCAGACACATTACATGATACCACACCCAGTCACATTATCCTGACACTGGATCGACCAGTCCTAGCTCTACCCCGTAAATCTGAGTGCCAAACGAGGAGCAGCTAGTACCATTTTTAACGACTTTGGTATGTCGCGGCCCGGGATCGAACCCGAGACCTCCCGTTCCCCGGAGCGGACACTCTACCAACTGAGCTATCGGGGCCGGTGTAAACCTATAGAAAACAATTGCGTTCAAACGTCCATGAACGCATCGAATCACATGATTTTCAGTGACGTTAAGTGACGTCATTCTAAACCAGTGTTCTCTACGGGCGTTGATGACGTCAACGCTGCTCCGCTCTTTGTAGAAAAACAGCGTGTAAATGTTTTTCAGCTTTAAAAGTTTGCCTTACAAACATTTTTTCGCCCAGTGATGAGGGGCAAATAATGTAAATATAAAAAATAAACTTAATTTTTCTGCTTTTCATGAAAGTATGAACGACAGTGGGTCGCTAGCAAAGGTTACATGAACCCCGAATTACATGAACCCCTTCGGGGTTCATTTACTTTGCACGCGACTCACTGCGTTCATACTTCCATGAACTGCAGAAAAATAAATTTCATTTCTTAATTGACTTTATCAAACGAGTTGAGGAAAAGGGATAAAATGCGAGGCTTTGCCGAGCATTTTATCCCTTTTCCTCAACGAGTTTAAAAAATTCAATGATACATGAGCACGAATGCAAGATTCTATATATCATATGACATTTAAAACGCATTTTATTCGCGACTTTTAACAGAAAGGTCTATATCCCGCCATTAGTAAACGCGACGTCATGTAAGTACGTCATGCGTGTAACGTTACGGGGTGTTAATAACTAATTTGCATATTTAATCAACTAGTGGATTATCGAATTATTTTATTCTATTTTTTTTTTTTTTTTTTTTTTTTTTTTTTTTCATTTTTCATGCTTGCCACGAAATTTCTGTCTTCTATCGCTCTGTCTAGGTCCTGAAGTCGGGTTGACATTGCTTGAAGTGATTTTTCTGCGGCCATTTTGAAACCTATGGATTACGGCATTAACGCTCTATTGCTATAGTAACAGAGTGGAGCAGTGCCAATATGTAAAGGCAGTGCCAAAAATCCATATTATATGGATTTTTGGCCCCTTCACGTGACTGTGCCAATAAAATAGCGAAAAATGAGCATGTATTGAAATGTTTTTAATGTAATTTTCATATAGAAGGTATGTAATAAAAAGAGTTTATTTGGTTGTTTTGATCGATTACGGTGAAACAATTTACAAGTGTTCTAAGGCTTCCGAGTAAAAAACGAGTGAGCGATAGCGAAAGCCTTAGAACACGAGTGAATTATATCTCCGTAATCAATCAAAACAACAAAATAAACTATTTATTACATTTCCATTCATGTTTTACCTTTGATTTTTCTAATTCAACCATTCTGATTTCCAACCAAAATAGTTCCAGTCAGGGTATGGATTTCAGGAGGCGTGGTTTAGTTTGAAAACCAGTTGCCATCTTGTTTTCATTTCAATCCAAACATCATCCTGTCCTTGAAATACAGATGCACAAATGTCATGAAATTGGAACTGTATTTTAAAGAAAATAATACTTTATCATCGTGTTGCTGGTCTCTCCTCAAAAACGTCAAATGGACGCGAGAATTGAAGTCTGACTTCTATGATTTCATCAGATTTTCCGCCAAACGTCAACTATTGCTATTGTTGTTACCAACGACGTCAGCAAAGTCGCCTAGCAATCATGACGTTAAAACGTTCGAAATGAAGAAATGAAATAATTCACTGTTGAACGATTATCGAGTTTTCTTTCACTGAGAAAAATAGGTGATTCATTGTAAGAAATGTAAACAATGGCGTTATTACACTCTCAGACGCGATGTCATATGATAAAGAGGTATAGGGTGTCTATAATCTGGGCGCATTTTGACGTAATTTATAAACGACGTTTCAGGTGGTTTATATCAACGTTACTAGAAACCAAAGTCTAACAAAAAGATAGACCAGAACATAATTTCTTGGACATCATCATTAGCAAATACAAGTACATATATGTTTGTTTGTATTGTTTGTTTGTATTAGAGTTTAACGGCCCAGTCAACACTATTAAGGTCATTTTTGAGCCGGTCAGTTTACCTATCCACACTTTTCCAGGATTATACGTAAGCGGTTAACCAGTACAGTGCACATTCTTTCGCCAGAAACTGGCAACTGCCCTTCTTGAATCAGCAGAACGGAGAGAATGCCCGTAGAAAAGATTCCACGAGCAATCTCCACGAAAGAATGTTGCCGACCCCAGCAGGGATCGAACCCGCGTCCTCCTGATAACCAGTCAGACGCGCATCCGACTGCACTATCGAGGCCGGCTACATATATGTGTATACACTATAACATTAATTTTCTAATCGCTAGTTATTTCCCTGGCATTTCCCGTGTGTAATTAGGGGATAACTGTATTCAAAATTGTCATTTGGGGAGGTAAATCGGTGGTTTTACGGTTGGAAATTTCGTTTTACGGCGACGCGTGGTTTTACGGTCGGAAATTTCGTTTTACGGCGACGCGTCGCCGTAAAACGAAATTTCCGACCGTAAAACCACCGATTTACCTCCCCTAATGACAATTTTCAATACAGTTATCCCCATTCTAATGCACTTATTCGGTTGTTTTGTTAAAAATTGTACTATTTTGCACAAAGCGGCAGGCGTTGTGAGCTGCGTAAAACCAAATGTCAGCCAATGAAAAACGACGTAACGTGGTGACGTCGGATTTCCGAAAGTATATCGTGGAATATACTGTCGCAAATTTTTGATGCTATCCAATCAGACGTCGCGTTACATACGTAAGTGCATTAGAATTTCGGGGTGATTCGTGGTAATACTTTCAACACAAACATAGTGAGAAAGCCTTGCTTAGTAAGAAATTCTACTGAATAGACAACTTTTAGAATCAAAGGCTTGAGAAGCCTCAGAGTCGGTGAATTACAGAGTATTTGTCCCGGATCTACACTATTTGCCAGTCTCCAGCATTTGGTTGTGAAGAAACACTACGTATTATAGCGGTTAGACTAGCTGCTAGTCTGATAATAAAAGTCTGATCATTTTTGGTATTTTTTATTATATTAAAAATTTACCACCTTTTTAGTAATGGCAAGTCTGTTTGGCAGAGTCTCCAAGCTTAGAATTCAAAAGTGAGCCAGAGAGACTAGACAAGCTAAACTTTTATACCCTGCAATTTTTATTCCCATCAAGAATAATATATTTTTTCTTGCCTACCGACCTTAATATTTTCTGGTACTTTTATGAAAATTCATACAACTGTCCAAATAGCAAAGCTTATACTTATAACCTTTTTTTTTATTTCCAGCAAACATTCAAATGAGTCCCGCCAAGCGAATTTGTGTCTTCGAGCGGTCCGTCATGACAAATGTTAACTGCGCATGCCCAGCTATTCAGCGGGGCCAGGGACATGGCTTTCTGTCTGAAGGTTCCTCTTGATTCACTGCTTGTATGAGCGAGCAGCGAAGGTTCTGGCGAGACTGCGCGGACGCGCAGGCTCGCCTGAACCTTCGCTGTTCGCATAGGCGATAAGTACCAAAATCGCTTAACGGGGCCCAAATAATGTGATTTAAAGCATCACTGAAGCATGGGTTGCTCAGAAGAGCTCATATAAAAATGTCGAGTCTGTTCATAACAAAACCATTACTACTGTCGTCCGAGGATAAGTAGAAACATACCACCATTAGTAGGTAAGACATGTTATGCCGTTATTATCATTATTATTATTAGTAGTAGTATTATACCAATCGTTGATAGGCAAGACATGTTATACCTTTTGACAACACTGGACAATGCATAATAACAAAACGGCCCCCGCCCATCGAGGCTTGAAGAAATATACAGTAGCGAATCTCAGAGGCCGGCGTAGGTAGATTTAAAAACATTTTTCTCGTGCCAAAATTCGATGGGACTATAATGTAAAGATGAAAATGCCTGCCGAGTCAGAATTTCATGCTCTTGACACAACCTGTTTGATAAAATTCACCTTTGAAAAATACACAGATATGAAACTGTGTGTACATTTCTTTCCGATGAAATACAAAACAAACACCATTCTCAGCAAAAAGTGTGTATAAAAAATGCGGTAAACTTGAGAAAAATCTGGGTCGTTTCAGTGGGTTCAGAAAAGACAAAAAATTAATATATTTAGCGATAAACTGGAAATTTTTCACCATAATCATTAAATCGGAAATTGAATAATCTGCAACTGAGTTAAATTTCAGGAAAATCTATTTCTGACCATTTTTTTATTCCGAAAAAAAACTGAACTACTTCCGGTCGTTGAACAGGAACAAAAGCCATCCAACATGGCTGTAAACACAGGAAAATAACGAGACGAAAAGACTAACCCTGTAGTGTTTTCTCCAGCTACTGATTTGTTTACCCCGTCTGCAGTTCATCAGGTTTTCCCAGTAAATCAGAACTCCCGATGTTTAATTTATTTTTCCATTTGTGTCAAAATAGCCTCGAAGAGTCTGCCGATATACGTATCTTCCATACCATAGTTATATGTATATTGCCAACAACAACAACAAAAACATATGACGTATACATTTGTACTGACGTCATATACGAAAAACCAATACTACCTTATTTGCCCATCAAATAATCAAGATCAAATAACAATGTAGACTCAACAATGTAGACAGAATGAGCACCTTACTCTCTTAACTGCCAGTTCACGCGCAGCCTAAGTTTCAACTAGTCCAATCCACCTCGAAACACAAATAACCTTACATTCCCATCACGTTTGCACTGCTCAATCATGAGAGAGAGACAGAGAGAGAGAGACAGAGAGAGAGACAGAGAGAGAGAGAGAGAGAGAGAGAGAGAGGAGAGAGAGAGAGAGAGAGAGAGAGAGTTTTGTTTGATTTGAGGTTTTAACGTGCCCGTCAACACTGTAAAGGTCATTTTGGGGGACGTTTGCTTCCAATTTTGTGGGACTTTTACCCGGCATTGAGATGAAATGGACATCTCAAGCCCTGCCCTCCCCAATGAAACCAATAGGGTTTATAAGCATGGACGGGCCCGACTCGCACCGCTTTTGCCTGGGCAGGCTTAGATCCTGTAAGCGGTTTCCCAGTAATCGTGTGCGGGGTCGGTTTCAGCTCAGCGTGG
>OY757019.1:110713644-110877936 GCA_963580285.1 Lucinisca nassula | reverse complement strand
ATGACATCTCAAGCCCTGCCCTCCCCAATGAAACCAATAGGGTTTATAAGCATGGACGGGCCGACTCGCACCGCTTTGCCTGGGCAGGCTTAGATCCTGTATAGCGGTTTCCCAGTAATCGTGTGCGGGTCGGTTTCAGCTCAGCGTGGAAGCATCATGCAGCCCATCTATTTCTTCAAGCCCCGATGAGCGGGGGCCGAGAGAGAGGACCAGCCATCAAATCATGTCGGGACATCACTGTCGGCCCAACATTGGTCCGCTGTAGCATAGCATGTCGGGACATCACTGTCGGTCCGACGTCCGCCCGCTGTTTTGTGTGTGTGTATGTGTGTGTGTGTGTGTGTGTGTGTGTGTGAGAGAGAGAGAGAGAGAGAGAGAGAGAGAGAGAGAGAGAGAGAGAGATGGAGAGAGAGAGAGAGAGAGAGTCGTTTGACTGCACTCTGACGTAAATAAAAAATCCAAGCGATCGGTTTTGTACCATCCGCTCAATAAGCCAGCAAAGCGTACCGGGCCAACGTCTAGCCGACAGCGATACGACGTCTTAACGCTGGGCTAACTTACGTCGTATCGCTGTCGGTCCGACGTTGGCCCGCTGTTTTGTGCTAGCCGGGCACTATCCGCAAGAAAGAGATACCTGGGCCTCAAAGTAGAACCACAAAAGTCGCGCGGTGGAGGATGCTCCTACAAAACCGACCGAAAGTGGATAATTTATTTTCATTCGCAGCTGCAACATTTTTTTTTTTGGCCGATCCCTATTAGTTTTTTTTTTGGTGTTGTTCGTGATGGGGTAATTTATCGGGCTTTGTCACAAAGTGTGATACAGGCTTGTTTGTAGAAATTATTTTCTACAAACAAGCTGTAGCGCAATGCAGAACCTTCACCCCCCCCCCCCCCAACCCCCATAAGGTTTTCTACAGAGTCTACTGTTTCACACATACGAATGCAAACAGTGTAGATCCAGATAAGATGCCGCAAAATAAATAAGTTATCTCATCTATAACGATTGTAATTCTATTAATGATTTACATTGACCAAAAACCCGATGGGTGAGTACTATCACAAAATCAAACCCATATAATTTTGACACCCTTTCAACGCCACTTTTAAGTGTAGTAAAACTGGGGTTTACAGGGGTATACTTTGCCACCACCCACCGGGGCTTTCAAAAATAGATTGGGCTGCACAATGCTTCCACGCAGAGCTGAAACCGACCGCACACGAGTATTGTTAAACTGCTTAGAAGGTCTCAGCCTGCCAAGCAAAGTGGTGCGAGTCCTGATGACCTACACATGCCAGTGTTGACGGGGTCGTTAAACAAATACAGGACGAAACAGTCTAAATCCTCGTTCAGGACGTTAACCTCATGCATAAAACACTATTGGTTTCATTGGGCGGCAGTGATTGAGATGTCATTTCACCCCACTGTCCGGAAAAAGTCCCACAAAATTGGAAGCAGTGAGTGAGTGAGTGTTTGAGTTTTACGTCCCATCAACAGCTAAGGTCATACGGAGTCGGGACCTCGGTTTAAAGACTCATCCGAAAGTCTGAAGAAGCCCGAGATCGATTCTGCGATCCCTGGTTCAAGGCGAGTAGCCAAAAATGACCTAAATAGTGTTGACGGGGACGTTAACCTCAAATCAATTAATCAAACAAACAAACAGGGGTATACATTATTTACCCAACATTGAGATGACATGACATCTCAAGCCTACCACGCGAGGTACCCGCTTGTCCAGCGGGCACACAACGTTTACGCAACGTCGTAACAACGTCTATGCGACAGAATGATGTTGCATCGACCGTTTAAAAGTCATTGCCCCCCTCCCCCTCCCCCACCCCCCCCACCCAACATTGAGATGAAATGAAATCTCAGGCCTACCATCCCAGGTACCCGCTTGTCCAGTGGGCACACAAAGTTTACGCAACGTCGTATCAACGTCGATGCAACAGAATGATGTTGCATCGACCGTTTAAAAGTCATTTGCCCCCCATCACAACATTGAGATGAAATTAAAATCAAGCCTACCATCCCAGGTACCCGCTTGTCCAGCGGCCACAGAACGTTTACGCAACGTCGTATCAACGTCGACAGCATGATGTTGCATCGACGTTTAAAAGTCATTTGCTTCCCCCCCCCCCCCCCCCCCACCCAACCCCCCCCCCCACCCCCCCGCCCCGGTTTTACACCAGTACAAAGGTTCGGTCGGTTTCAGCTTGGCGCAGAAGCTCATGCAGCCCAATCCAAATTTTCTCCAAGCTATGATGGAAGTTGGTGTCATTTTCTAAGGCTCGAACATATAGCAGTCACCACTCGCAGGCTGCAGTGATGGAATACCGACAGATACAATGCCGTCAGATAGACTTTGAGAGAGAGAGAGAGAGAGAGAGAGAGAGAGAGAGAGAGAGAGAGAGAGAGAGAGAGAGAGAGAGAGAGAGAGAACCAGTGATGCGTTTTGCATAGGATTAACATGGATCTGGTGAAGGGTTGTCTAAGGTTGTGACACCAGCAAAAATTCTAATTCTGATCTACGTGTTCACAAACGGCTTCTGTCTATCTATCTATCTTCTTATACTGAGTCGGTCATATTTGACCATTACCTCAGTTGCCGTATCAAAGTGTGAAACTGCTTAACTTACCGACAAAATAAAGCAATCCAGAGGCAGTTAGTTTAGTTTTGGTCTAACAACCAAGGTTCATAAAGTATTTTGACAAAACACGCCTTCTTTCAGCGTTTAAATTTTGAATAACTTTTCTTCGCAGCCATGTATTTTAAAAATCTGTGTGTGCAAGCGTTGCGACTAGATCAAATATTGACCCAACTTCTGACGTCAACATTTCCAATACTGTGTTTACTTTAGTGTCGATACTCAGCTGGAAACAGAATAATGTATAACAAACATCTGAGGAAAATTTGAACCAAATTGTTTTCTGACCATTTTTTTATTCCAAAATAACTGACCGGTACTGTTTGACCAAACGCTTCTTTAAAATTATGGGTTACTTAATAAACGAAGCTTCGAAAACGTTCCATTTCAGTGGCAACCATAACTGAAGTAATGAAACGTTTTAGGAAGTGTTGATGTTTTCATTAGTGCTTTTGAATGCTAATTTTATCATTTCTGATGACTGTATGCTTATGTTAAAATGACCGGAAGTAGCTTCCGATTTCACAATTATTTTTTTGCTATAAAAAATAATCCCTTTCGCGGAAGCTTACAAAAAATAAAATCTTGACGACGGCCTAAGCAACTCTCCTACTGATATGGGCTGCATGATGCTTCCCCGCAGAGCTGAATCCGACCCGCACACGAGTACTGGTAAACCGCTTAGAGGATCTACGCCTGCTCAGGCAAAGCGGTGCACACGAGTCGGACCGTCCATGCTTATAAACCCTATTGGTTTTATTGGGCGACAGGGCTTGAGATGTCATTTCATCTCAACGTCGGGTAAAAGTCCCACAAAATTGGAAGCAACGTCTCCAAAATGACCTTTACAGTGTTGACGGGGACGTTAAACCTCAAATCAAACAAAACAAACTTAATAACAAAGCATTCGCTGACGTCACTTTCTTCTTATCCATATGGTTTATCTTGAACCACAATTAATATCAATGGATTAATCAGGGCTCATAAAAACGGAAGAGCCCGCGGTGTGATAGCAATAATGCCATGTACAGTGACGCCCTAATTATTTTGCTCCCTTGTTCTTCTTCCTCGTTGCTCTGATTTGCTTTATCTGTACATAATAGTATCATAATGTACAGTAAAATTCATTTTAAGACCACCTTTGGGACTGTTCAAAAGTGGTCTTAAAGACCACTTTTGAACAGTCCCAAAGGTCTTAAAGACCACTTTTGAACAGTCCCAAAGGTGGTCCCTGAAAAAAGGAAAAATTAAGTGTACCCTTCAAAATAAGCTTTTTTATAGCAGAATTAGTCCTAATTTTAGGTGGTCTTAATAGCGGAATTTTTAATCATACCTTCAATTTGCATATGCAGCAACATTGCTATGTTTGTATGAAATGGATTTTTGAGCCCTCGGGAGGGTCAGCCTCCCCCACCCCTACGGTTCACATCATGATACTGCATACGTTCACGGTTCCTCCTGAAAAACGTTTTGGACAGGTTCTGTGACAATCGAATAAGGGACCCAAAATCCTACTTTTTGAGCTCTGGTGACCCCCAGGCATACCCCTATGGCTACATGTTTGCATCAATGTAATCATCGCTTCATTGTCTTGGATTTGATATAAAATGAATATGCTTACAATACAAAATGATTTGTTGACCCATCGGGCAGTGTCGGGCCCCGCCTCCTGCCTGAGAGTCACATCAAAGTCTAAATACGTTTCTGCAGTCCTCAGCCATATGGCTATCGTCTGTGGAAGTTAAGAGATTCTAGCCTAATTTAAGGTTCAGGAGCAATGGTGAGCCATTACAGACTGACGGAAGGTAGGTATGGCATGATCCCCGCTTTTCTCCGAAAAGTGCGGGGATTTAAACTTCAACGAAATACAGTGAAATTCCGCTGTTAAGACCAACTAAAACAAGAGCACCGCACCCGGGTACCAACGCTCGGCTGCAGCCCCTTTTCATAATGAACAACTAGTCCGAGTTTCAAGTAAATATGTTCAGTAATGACAGAGATATTACAAAATGTCCAAGTTTTTGCACGACGACGCAGACGACGCCAGAGCTATGACAATACCTCGTTTTCTTCGAAAACAGCCGAGCTAATGAAGAATAATTCTGCTCTTAAAAGCATATTTAGCACGTTTCAGTTATTCTTTTTAGTGTTTTCTACGCCCAGTGTCCTGAAGTAAGACACCTCCTTTGGAACTGTTCAAAAGTTGTCTCTTAAAGACCACTTTTGAACAGTCCCAAAGGTGATTTTTATAATATGAATATCTTTAGGTATGTAGGTATGTGTGTGTGTGTGTGTGGGGGGGGGGGGGGGTAGAAAACCACAAGGGACTTCAGAACGAGTCCAAATTAACCATGGTATACGAGTCATCCGTGTTCTAGTTAGGGGATAAGAGTATTCAAAATTGGTATTTTAAGAGGTAAATCGTCGGTTTTTACGATTGGAAATTTCGTTTTACGGCGACGCGTAAGCGCGGAATTTGCGATCGTAAAACCGACGATTTGCGTCCTCAAATGACAATTTGCAATACAGTTATCCCCATTCTAATGCACTCATTCACTTGTTACATGTAGTTGAGAAATAAAACAAAACAAAAACAAAAAAAAAAAAAAAAAAACAAAAAAAAAAAACAAGCGCTGTGAGCTGCGTAAAACCAAATACCAAACAATAAAAAGTGACATTACGTGATGACGCCGTGTTTCTGACAGTATATCGTAGAATTTTTGACGTTATCCAATCAGATTATTAGAATGAAGTAACTGCAAAAAGATGACCGATTGAACGATCTGCATCAAAACTACTGGGGCGGGATGGGGAGGGAGTGGGATTTTTAACTCATGATTTGCGTTTTTTTTTTTGTTGTGTCGGTCAGTTGTTTAAGAAATAGATCAGCTCTAACTGTGATTTGTTGAGTAATAAATCACAGTTTGGAGGTCAGTTGTAAAGTAGACAAATCACAAGCGCGTAGCGCGCGTGATTTGTCTACTTACAACTGACCGACAAACTGTGATTTATTACTCAACAAATCACAGACTAGAGCTGATCTATTTCGATTCTAACAGGCTGAAAATCGGCAATAATGCTGTTGTTTCCTTCAAAATCTCACAACTTTGCGCCATTTTTAGAAGAAATCCCGCTAAAATTATCGACTGAAACACATGCATTTATATCATTTTCTTACGTTTTCGATGCGATAAAATGACGTTACACCGTCTAACGTCAAGGAATCGACTAGTGACGTCATAAATTTGCAGCTTTGAATGACGTCACTAGTCACGCTCTTCCGAGCTGTGATTTGTTGCAGAATAAAACACAGTTATTTTCCATTGCCTATATAGGCGCGCTGTGTTAGAATAGAAGACAAAACGACTCGAGATCATTTTGTGTCGTCTCCCAGAGAAAGAAGTGGAGATGAAACTGTGGGACAAGGGAGACAGAGGAAAATGAATCAAAGTGCACAAATTGAAGAAATAACTGCACCCCCTCATCTACCACACTTGGTCTTGCCCATCTGGGGCCAGTTGTTCAAAGCATCGTTAGCTTAACGAGCTCGTTAGTGGTCATATTGTTAACTGTTCTAGCAAGTTTAATATTTAAATTTTTGGTATTTTTGCTGAAAAAATGTGAGCAGCTTTTGCGTCCGCAAAAGCTGCTCACATTTTTTCAGCAAAAATTTCAGCATATTTGCCATATTTAATGATTAAAGTTTTAACGATACGTTGACTAACGACGTCGTTAGTTTTGAACAACTGGCCCCTGTATGCCAGTATCAGTTGGACGCCCAGGCGATGCAAGATACACGATATAGATGTATTGTGTTTAAGAAATAGATCAGCTCTAGCTGTGATTTGTTGTGTAATAAATCACAGTTTGGAGGTCAGTTGTAAAGTAGACAAATCACAAGCGCGTAGCGCGCGTGATTTGTCTACTTACAACTGACCGACAAACTGTGATTTATTACTCAACAAATCACAGACAAGAGCTGATCTATTTCGATTCTAACACGCTGAAAATCGGCAATAATGTTGTTGTTTCCTTCAAACTCTCACAACCTTTCGCCATTGTTAGAAGAAATCCCGCTAAAATTATCGACTGAAACACATGCATTTATATCCTTTTCTTAGATTTTCGATGCGAGAAAATGACGTTACACCGTCTAACGTCAAGGAAATCGACTAGTGACGTCATAAATTGGGGATTGTAATGACGTCACTCGTCACGCTCTTCCGAGCTGTGATTTGTTGTAGAATAAAACACAGTTATTTTCCATTGCCTATATAGGCGCGCTGTGTTAGAATATGCCGTAAAAACAAGAACAAATAATAATAATGATGATGATGATGATGATGATGATCAGAATCAGAATTGTTACTGGTGTTACGTCAAATGACATTCATACACCAGGACCTGTAATATGGGAAGTTAGTAACGAGATAACACAATCATCAGCACCTTCAGCTGTCGAAATAATCGAATCGGGAAGAGCATTCCAATCTCTAATGGTTCGGGGGAAGAACGATTCTTTATAAATGTCAGTTCTTGCAGTATGGGTCTGAAAAGCCATCGAATGATACCCTCTACAGTGCCTAGCTGGGGGAACAAGGTCATCTGTTGGAATGCTGCCAGCACCGTTTAGAACTTTGTATAAGAGTATGAGCCTTATGTCACTTCTCATTTTCTTGAGAGACTCCCATTTTATTTTTCCTAGAATTCCAGTCATGCTCCAAGTTTCAAAGAAGTAATTGCTTGTTACAAATCTGGCAGCTCTATTCTGAACTTTTTCAATTTCTTCATTAAGGACCACTCCACTTGGGTCCCAGATGCAACTACCATATTCCAAGATTGGGCGAACAAGTCCCTTATATGCTGTCTCCTTCACATCTTGAGGACACTGATGAAGATTTCGCCTCAGGGACCCAAGTGTTCTATTCGCCTTTGTACACATGTTGCTTATGTGTGTATTCTATCTCAAATCGTGAGTGATTGTCACACCAAGGTATTTAATGGAATTCACATTTTCGAGAAACATTCCCTCTGAGGTGTATGAAGCCTCAATTTTGTTTGTTCTCTTCCTAGTTATCTGCATAATATTGCATTTAACGGGCTGAAATCTCATGCCCCATTTTCGTGCCCAACACCCTAATCAGTCTATGTCCTTATGAAGTTTCATTGCGTCCTCAGTTTCTCTGATTTCCCGATAGCAAACACAGTCGTCTGCGAACAGTCTTATTTCTGAGTCAATGTCAGTGGAAATATCATTAATGTGCAGGGAGAATAATAGCGGTCCAAGAACAGTCCCCTGTGGAAGCCCAGATAAAACTGCACCCATACTGAAGATTCACCATTAACAACAACACGTCGTTTTCTGTAGCAAAGGAAGGAATGTATCCATTTGAGAGTCCCTCCCCCCCCCCCCCCCCCCAATTCCATAACAAAACAATTTGGGTTTAAGCAATTCATGAGACGGGGTGTCAAAAGCCTTCTCGAGGTCCAGAATAAATGTGTCCACCTGCCCTCCTTTGTCCAAGATTTTTGCCCAATCATTAATAACCGTGCTCAACTGAGTTTCGCAACTATGCCTTTTCCTAAATGCATGTTGTCTGTCTGACAAAAGATTATGTTCATCCATGTGGGCCAAGTTGTTTACATAGAACACAGATCAGTAACACCGGGCGATAATTACGAGCAAGAGCCCTGTCTCCTTTTTGAAGAGTGGGCAGATGTTTGCTAGGAGCCATTCTTTGGGATGTCACCCGTATCGAAAGATTGTTGGAACAGATGAGTAAAATAGCGATCCGAAGAGATGGCAAATCCCCCGACCAACAGCCAATATGGTCTTCAGAAGATTGTTCACCAACAGAAAGTGCACCAGAATTAAATCAGCAATACATCACAAAAGTATTGGAGTTATTGTCATCACAAGATTATACTATCAGGGGAGATAACTAAAAAACTAGGGCACTCAGAATTGTGGTTCTGGCGCATGACACGCCTGCTTAAGCTCGTGTATTTCTGTACGCAGTACCATCAATATGTCTCAAAGGGTATTGAAGCTATGGTGATCACAAGCTGGTCATACTGTTATATTGGAAGGGTAGATAAGTCAAATACCACAGAACCAACTTCCCTTCTGTGCCTTGTATACAATTGTGCCAAGTTCCTTCAATATATCTCAAAGGGTGTTGGAGTTATGGCCATCACAAAGTTATATTGTCAGGGGAGATAATTAAACCAGAAATTCAACTTCGGTGAAGTTGATGTCGCACCTGCTCCCCACCTGCCCCACACAAAAAAATAAAAGTTTATTTAAGGCAGAAGAAATGAATATAGGGCTTTGAGAAGAATCCATAGCCTATATATGTGAGGTAAAAAACAGACTAAGTTCACAATGTGGAAAAAGTGATAAAAATTGATCCGTAGATAAAGTCAAAACCACATGCACATCCTCATACCATAGGTAAAAACACACACAAAGTTTTAAAATGATCAATATAAAACTGTAAGAGAAGTTGCAATGACAAGAGGTACCTATTGTATATCAACTAAAGCTTAAAATTGGCTAAGTTCACAATGTGCAAAAGTGAAAAAAAAATATTCTGAGAATTACGTCGAAATCACATGCACAACCTCATACCATGGCGAAAGCACACGCAAATTTTCAAAATGATCGGTATAAAACTGCAAGAGGAGTTGCGATGACAAGAGGTACCTATCATATATCAATTGAAGGTTAAAAATGACTATGTTCACAATGTGACAAAAGTGAAAAAAAATGATCCGACGATAAAGTCCAAACCACATGCGCATCCTCATACCATAGCAAAAGCACACGCAAAGTTTCAAAATGATCGGTATAAAACTGCAAGAGGAGTTGCGATGACAAGAGGTACCTATCATATATCAATTGAAGGTTAAAAATGACTAAGTTCACAATGTGGAAAAAGTGAAAAAAAAATGATCCGACGATAAAGTCCAAACCACATGCGCATCCTCATACCATAGCGAAAGCACACGCAAATTTTCAAAATGATCGGTATAAAACTGCAAGAGGAGTTGCGATGACAAGAGGTACCTATCATATATCAATCGAAGGTTAAAAATGACTAAGTTCACAATGTGGAAAAAGTGACAAAAATTTATCCGAAGATAAAGTCCAAACCACATGCGCATCCTCATACCATAGCGAAAGCACACGCAAAGTTTCAAAATAATCGGTATGAAACTGTAGGAGGAGTTGCGATGACAAGAGGTACCTATCATATATCAAATGAAGCTTAAAAATGGCTAAGTTCATAATGTGCAAAAAGCGGAAAAAAATATTCTGAAAATTATGTCGAAACCACATGCACATCCTCATACCATGGTGAAAGCACATGCAAAGTTTCAAAATGATCGGTATAAAACTGCAAGAGGAGTTGCGATGACAAGAGGTACGTATCGCATACCTAAAAATGACTAAGTTCACAATATGGAAAAAGTGACAAAAATTGATTCGAAGATTAAGTCCAAACCACATGCGCATCCTCAGACCATGGCGAAAGCACATGCAAAGTTTCCAAATGATCGGTCTAAAAGTGTAGGAGGAGTTGCGATGACAAGACATCCAGTGTAAAATGTTGACGGACGGACGGACGGACGGACGGACGGACGGACGGACGGACGAACGAACGGACGGACGGACGGACGGACGGAAACTTGCACGCCTATGTCTTCCTGCTAAAGCAGGTGCGACAAAAACCAGAGCACCCAGAGTTGTAATTCTTGAGCATGACACACCTGCTTAATCTCATGTACATCTGAATCAAGTACCACCAATATGTCTCAAAGGGAGGCACGGTGATCACAAGATGGTCATCCTGTTATATTCGAAGGGGAGATAACTCAAATACCATAGCACCCAGAGTTGTAGTTCGTAAGCATGAAGCGCCGTCTCAACCTTGTATACAATTGTTCCAAGTATCATCAATAAATCTCAAAGGGTATTGTAGTTATGGCCATCACAAGGTTATATTGTCAGGGGAGATAATTAAAAAACCAGGGCACCCAGAGTCGAGGTTCTTGCACGTGACATGCCTGCTTAACCGCATGTACAACTGTGCCAGGTACCAACAATATATCTTAAAGGGTATTGGAGTTATGGCCATCTCAAGGTAGTCACTATATTTTAATGGAAGGGGAGATAATTAAAAAACCATGGCACCCAGAGTTGTTGTTCTTGTGCATGACATGCCCTCTCAGCCTTGTGAACAACTGTGCCAGGTACCATCAATGTATCTCAAAGGGTACTGGAGTTATGGCCATCACAAAGCAGTCATTCTATTTTATTAAAAGGGGATATAACTGAAAAAGTATGGCATCCAGAGTTCTGGTTATTGCGCATGACACAACATATCAGCCTTGTGAACAATTGTGCCAAGAACCATCAATGAATCCCAAAGGGTATAGGAGTTATGGCCATCACAAGGTTGTCTCTACGGACGGACGGGCGGGCAGACGGACGGGCAGACGAACGGACGCCAGGCTAATCGCTATATCCCCCGAACCTATTCGGCCGGGGGATAAAAACTGGACCTAACTCATTTACTAGTTCCTTCAAGGCTCTAGGATGAAGTTCATCAGGTCCTAAAGCTGCCTTTAAGTAACTTGATCACTCCCGCCGAGGATACAACAATATTTTCCATGAAAGGGACCGATCTTCCATTCAATGGCACCTCGTTGAATTCTATTTTATTAAACGCATCATTGAATTGACCAACCAAATCCTCTGCCCTTTCAGATTCCGATTCAGCAACCCCGCTCCCTTCTCTTTTATTAAGGCGTGGGATACCTCGCTTGTCTTTCTTTTGGCTATTGATATATCTGTAGAAGTCTCTGGGAATTGCCTTTACAATACCTACCAAGTTTTTCACATACAGATAATGCTGATTTTTTATGTTATTTTTAATTTCTCGTCTCAAGTTTTTCATTTTTTCCTGAGTTTACCACTTCCCAACTGTTTTGCCTTAGAATGAGTCTTATTTCTCCTCCGAATCTTTCTTCTCATTTCTGGTGTGATCCAAGGAATTGAAGATACAGGCCTGCTAGTTTTGGAGGGGATATGATTTTCGGACGAAGCTTGGATGGAAGACTTTAAATATCAAATCAAAGTCATCCTGGACAGACCGAGCGTCCGAATGACCATTAAAATAGTTCTCTTTTGCGATTTTTAGGGCATCCTTCCTCATATAGTTTCGTAGGCACCTTTTTGGTATAAGTACACCTTTCTATGAGGTTTCTTTACAGGTGGTATGATGATTTTTAAAAATCCAGGAACAATATCATGATCTCTTAGTTTGTCCAGGACTGAATATCTTCAAATTGTCCTGGTAAAGGTGTAAGAGTTCTTATCCCGAGTAGGAATGTCAACAATTTGTTCCAAGCCTTGATCATTCATGATGTCAACCAATATTTGTCCTTCTGACGGACTTGTGCCTTGTTTGCTGAGCGATCTCTCTGAAGTTGAAGTCACCTAGGACATGCACTGCGGGAAGTTTTTTTACCCTTATTCTGAGACTTAATGCGGTCAAGCTGATCCTTAAATAACTGGAAATTTTCGACTGTGTCGTTAGGTGGTCGGTACCAACTTCTTAGTCGTTTTCCAGTTCCATGAATGGCATATGAGAGATGTCTCTGTGAACGAACAAAATCATCCCGCCGCCATGAGTGTTTCTATCTTTTCTGTATACACTGTATTCACAAGTTTCAGAGAAAAGCTCCGAAGTCATAATTGAACTGCCAATCTTTGTTTCCTGAATAGCCACAATATGTGGTTGGTGAGTATCAAGGGAAGTTAAAACTTCAAGTGTTTTTCCTCTTAAACCGTTAATTTTTATACTGCAAATTTCAAACATTTTACGAAATTCGGCTTTCTCATGTCAGTTGTCGGAGATTTAACTCCTTTTTCCTTTGACAGAGGTTCAAATGTGTTTCTTTTTTCCAGTTCTATGGCTTCGTTGAAGACCGAGCCAGAAAAATTGAAAACCTCGCACTTCGGGCAAATCCATAAACAACAGGAATTTGCCAATTTGCAATACTCGGCATCTGAAAGGAAAGCGCAATCCGTGCGAATCCACATTTCACACTGGTCGCACTGACCTGCCTTATGTTCATTCAAAACATCACCGCCGCATAGATTAATAGAATGACCAAATTTGTTCCACCTGAGGACATTAGGAAAACATGGCCGTAAGAAATAATGGCGTCCAACATGGTGTTCGAAAATGATACATATTAGGTAAAACGATAATGAGGCGGTTCTAACGAGTACCCACAATCTATGTTTTTGGGCAAAAAAAGGAACATAATGTATACCCCCGTAAACCCCACTTTTCTCTATATACAGTGGGGTTTAGGGGGGTCTTCGTTTCACGGACTTGTTATCGTGATGACTTGAAGTTGTGTAAGTCCCGTGAACATCTTCCTAGTTACAGCCAAATACTGAGAGATTTTATCGCAGTGTGATGATGATGATGTTGACAAAATTAGAAATTTCTCAGCGCTCGAAAACATTCGCATACAGGAAATTCTTTGTGCAGAGTCAAGACGTGTCAAAGATTAATACGCCAGTTTCTTGTTTTGTCAAGCTGGCTTAAGCTTAGCGGACGTTTTTCTTTGTGCTTGTACACATATGGCGATTGGCGCAATCTTTGGGGAGGCATTACTGACGTAACTAGTGATTAAAACGAACGGTTGAAACGCAGCAAATATACCGTGAGGAATTTAGAAACGAAAACAAAAAACAACAAGAGGGCCCAGAGGGCCCTGGTTCGCTCACCTGATCCAATGTATAATAAGTGGGCCCCGGGCAGGGTCAATTTCGGCCCCAAGGCTATAATTTGAACAATCTTGGTAGAGGTCAACAAGATGAAGCTTCATATCGAATATGAAAGACCTGGGCTTTGTGGTTTCAGAGAAGAAGATTTTAAAGATTTACCCTGCATAAAGAAGTCTATGTAAAACAAGATTTTCCCTAAATAAGTCTATGTAAAACCAAAGGGCCAGGAGCGGGGGCATGTTTGGCCCCAGGGCTATAATTTGAACAATCTTGGTAGAGGTCCACTAGCTGAAGCTTCTTAACAAATATCAAAGACCTAAGCCTTGTGGTTTCAGAGAAGAAGATTTTTGAAGATTTTCCCTATATAAGTCTATGTAAAACCAAAGGAACACATGGCGGGGTCATTTTTGGCCCCAGGGCTATAATTTGAACAATCTTGGTAGAGGTCCACAAGATGAAGCTTCATATCAAATATCAAAGACCTTGGCCTTGCAATTTCAGAAAAGAAGATTTTTAAAGATTTTCCCTATATAAGCCTATGTAAAACCAAAGGGCCCTTGGGCGGGGGCATTTTTGGCCCCAGCACTATAATTTGAACAACCTTGGTAGGGGTCCACTACATGAAGTTTCATACCAAATAGCAAAGACCTGGGCCTTGCAGTTTCTGAGAAGAAGATTTTTGAAGATTTTCCCTATATAAGCCTATGTAAAACAAAAGGGTCCCCAGGCGGGGGGCATTTTTGGCCCCAGCACTATAATTTGATCAATCTTGGTAGGGGTCCACTAGATGAAGCTTCATACCAAATATCAAAGACCTGGGCCTTGTGGTTTCAGAGAAGACGATTTTTTAAAGATTTTCCCTATATAAGCCCATGTAAAACCAAAGGGCCCCGGTTTGGGGGCATTTTTAGTTCCAGCACTATAATTTAAACAATCTTGGTAGGGGTCTACTAGATGAAGCTTCACACCAAATATCAAAGACCTGGGCCTTGCGGTTTCAGAGAAGAAGATTTTTAAAGATTTTCCCTATACAAGCCCATGTAAAACCAAAGGGCCCTGGTGTGGGGGCATATTTGCCCCAGCGCAATAATTTGAACAATCTTGGTAGGGATCCACTAGATGAAGCTTCATACCAAATATCAAAGACCTGGGCCTTACGGTTTTAGAGAAGAAGATTTTTAAAGATTTTCCCGATATAAGCCCATGTAAAACCAAAGGGCCCCGTTGCGGGGGCATTTTTGGCCCCAGCACTATAATTTGAACAATCTTGGTAGGGGTCCACTAGATGAAGCTTCATACCAAATATCAATGTCCTGGGCCTGGCGGTTTCAGAGAAGAAGTTTTTTTAAGTTTTCGATGAAAAAAAATCTGTTTTTGGCTCCTGTGACCTGTATGTGCAACGGACCGGAACCATTTGAACAACTTTAAAAGGGGACCACCTAAGGATCATTCCTGTGAAGTTTGGTCAAAATCTGATCAGTGGTTTAGGAGGAGATGTTGTTTGAAGAAAAAGTTTACGGACGCACGCACGCACGCACGGACGCACGACGGACAAAAAGTGATCCCAAAAGCTCACCTTGTCACTACGTGACAGGTGAGCTAAAACAAAAAAGCGACATTTATTAACGTTGTTGCAATGTCAGCTAGAACCTGTTTAAAAATACTAAAATACTAAATGCGCTAATGAAATAGTTTAATTCACAAGCTTCACCTTGATACCCATATTGCACATGACAATAAATAAATAGTTTAAACTCAACGTTTACTTGCCTGTTTTTTTTTTTTTTTTTTTTTTTTTTTTGTTGTTGTTTTTATTAATTTCGAATACTATTTCAAATAAAAACGGAAAACATAAAACAATAAATTTCACGGATTTTAGCGCTTCAATCAATACAAGTTTTAAGATAGGGGCTTGAAGAAATATATGGGCTGCATGATGCTTCCACGCAGAGCTGAATCCGGCCCGCAGACTAGTACTGGTAAACCGCTTAGAGGATCTAAGCCTGTCCAGGAACCGCGGTGCGAGGCGGACCGTCCCTGCTAATAAACTCTATTGGTTTCATTGGGCGACAGGGCTTGAGATGTCATTTCATCTCAATGTCGGGTAAAAGTCCCACAAAATTGGAAGCAACGTCTCCAAAATGACCTTTACAGTGTTGACGGGGACGTTAAACCTCAAATCAAACAAATCAAACAAACAAAACTTTTAAAGAGTAAGAATTCCCCGCCCATCCAGTCTCAAAGATTCTGTAATGATAAATCCCATTGGTTATGTTTATTAGAGTGCTGTTATCCCATTGGTTAATACGTCTATAAAAGAAGGGAGCAAGGGTGCAAGGGTGAGAAAAAGGGTGGGCTGGAGCCGAGCGATGGTCTCCCCATTCATCGGCAACGTGGAATGGGGATACCACCGAACGGCTCCTGGGTAGTGCCAGAATGGATTCGTTCCCTGGGACCCCACCAGCTGACGACCCGTGACAAGGGGAAACTGGAAACAACAACGAGAAAAAGGGTAGTTAGATTTGGATTTGATCGCGAAATGGTAAGATTATAAGAATCTTATATGGGTGTGAGGGGTGGATTGAAAAATCTGTCCCGAGGGACACTGTCCGGCATCACGAGGCTTGCCGAGTGATGCCGGACAGTGATCCCGAGAGACGGATTTTTCTATCCACCCCTCACACCCATACTGGATTCTTTTTCTTGCATACCTTCCATTTCTATTGCGAATTTTTAATGCTGCTGTCACTTCGGTTACCGACGTCCGCCATTTTGTGATGACACAACAGGAATGTTTAGTGACGTCACGCATGACGACGCCGCGCATGAGGTTGCAATCAACCAGTGCATTTATCAAACACGCGATTATATTCGATTTGGGGTCGGAACACCAGGGTCAGAACATAAATTTCTATCCCAGGGTAAAATCACGGATTTCCTTGTCTGGTGTGCAAGAATAGGATTTCTAATGTTAAATTATTCAACAAGTGAAGGTCCAGATAAGATGTCACATTCTGCAGCTTAACCTGTGTCGTGTCACATTTTAGGATTGCTCATATAATTTTGGGAAAAGAAAACGGAAAAGCAACATATATCCCTTACTCTTTAATAACCCCTGTCCTGCTGAATATTCATATATGCCACACCCACTACCGATTATCAACCAATCAGATTACTCGAACAAATTCACAATCTGAATGGCAAACAATGTAGATCCTGATCAGATGGCTTAGTCAGATCTGATCTTGATCTTCATTGTTTGGAAAATAAAGCATATCCGGGCTCAGCAGGACAAGGGTTAAATGCATTTCTCTCTTTTTTCCTCTTCCGTTGTTGGTTCTGTTTAATACATAAATATATAATCAAAATATAATCAGAACCTTTTCACCTAAGACTTTGCTTTATTTTAGAAGAGCTTTAAACAAAAAACCATAACTCAACATTTTTTAAAAGGACAAAGGTTCGGAAATATATGATTAATATATTATGATATGGGACTTTGCATATCATATACCATATATCAGCACTCGACCCATATCGGTCATCGGGCCTTGGGGTCCCGATATGATATGGGAGCCTCGGGTTGGTAAGGGGTAATATATGGGCCCCGTCAAGCGATTTTGGTACTTACCGCCTATGCGAGCAGCGAAGGTTCAAGCGAGCCTGCGCATCCGCGCAGTCTCGCCAGAACCTTCACTGCTCGCCCATACAAGCAGTGAATCAAGAGGAACCTTCAGACAGAAAGTCATATCCCTGGCCCCTCTGAATGGCTGGGCATGCTTAGTTAAAATTTGTCATGACGGAATGCTCGAAGACACAAATTCGCTTGGCGGGGCTCATATGACAAATGTCATACGATAATCTCTATTTATGCTGAAATTGCACAACATATCTACTGATCAGACTGTGCGGATATACAGGCTGATCTGCACCTTTCTTGTTCGTAAATGACAAAAACAAATTTTCTCAAGACGAGGCTCTATGAACTTTAACAAGGTTTATAGGGCGATGACTGTGTGTGTGTGTGTGTGTGTGTGTGTGTGTGTGTGTGTGTGTGTGTGTGTGTGTGTGTGTGTGTGTGTGTGTGTGTGTGTGTGTGTGTGTGGTCGGGGTGTTAAACAATGCTATGGCTGAGCAAGCTCTCCAGGGAAAAATACAAGGATAATCCACCATGCGTTCAGTAGCTCTGGGTACCACGACTGTCACATCAACTGTCCTTCCACGCAGACCTGGATCCGACCCTTACACTAGTACTGGTAAACCGCTTAGAGGATCTAAGCCTGTCCAGGAACCGCGGTGCGAGGCGGAATGTCCATGCTAATAAACCCTATTGGTTTCATTGGGCGACAGGGCTTGAGATGTCATTTCATCTCCATGTCGGGTAAAATTCCCTCAAAATTGAAAGCAACGTCTCCAAAATGACCTTTACAGTGTTGACGGGGACGTTAAACCCCAAACAAAATTTTATCTCTGAAAATCTACCGGTTACTATATTACCATAACTGTCCGATGATATTTGAGCCGGGACACATCATTTCCTACAATTTGCACGTACACCCAGTGAAGAACCAGATCAGCTTGCGCATCCCTACAATCTGACCATAGACTTCTTTTGCTGCATGAAGGAGCATGGAGCCGTTAGCTATACAAAGATTTTGATCAGACTGCGTGGATGCGCAGGATGATCTGAGTCTTCGCTGGAGGCACATGTAAATTGTGGGAAATATTGTGCCCCGGCTCATTCAGATAACAGGTTTGAGATTTTACTCTTTCATCCCAGAGTTTCTGTACAGGACTCTTCTAGCTTTAAATGAAAGAAAGGGATTTCTGATTCTGACATGATGGCAAACAATGATTCTGATTCTGATTTCTGACATGATGGCAAACAATGTACATGTCAGTGTAGATTCTGGCGAGACTGCTCGATTCGTGCCGTCTTATCAGGATCTACAAGGTTTGCAAAGATACAATGTATTTCCGCCTCGGGGTCGGCAACGGTCTACAGGGTTAAACGGGTAAGTTCGCTTCTCTCTGATTATACAACCCTTTACTGACCAACATAGAACACAGTTATTTACCTGCTTTTGCGAGCTCTTATTACAAAATATGTGTTGTTAGCTGAGTTTTAAATCAAGTTCTGTACTTTTACCAAAACAAAAGTGAAGACAGCGATCAGACGCTACATTCTGTGGCCTCTCAATATGTGTTAACTGTTTCCGAATTTCCAAGTATTAGAACAATTGGCATTTATGGGTTAATATTTTAGGACTTGGAAAAAGCGTGTTTTAATTCGCATTTGGTAAGACGAATCAGTCAATCCAAGACAAAATGGTTTACAAATGATCTTTATTTTTCGTCAAGTTATTCTCCTTTTTATGTCCCCACGCCCGGAGAAATATAGCTCTCAGCGGCCGCACAACGCACGTATGTGCATCGTCGTATCAACGCGACGTTGCTAAGACGTTGTGTGCCCGCTAGGAAAACTTCTGTTAGAAGTTTTCCTAGCGGGCACACAACGTCTTAGCAGATTATAAGAATCTTATATGGGTGTGAGGGGTGGATGGAAAAATCCGTCCCAAGGGTCACTGTCCGGCATCACGAGGCTTGCCGAGTGATGCCGGACAGTGATCCCGAGGGACGGATTTTTCTATCCACCCCTCACACCCATATTGGATATTTTATCTGGCATACCTTCCATTTCTTAGCGCTGAATTTCAATGCTGCAGTCACTTCGGTTACCAAAGTCGGCCATATTGTGTTGACACTGTAGGAATGTCAAGTGACGTCACGGATCGTGCATGACGTCAACCTTAACGACGGCGCGCACAAGGTCGTAATCAACCAGTGCATTTATCAAACACGCGATTATATTCGATTTGGGGTCGGAACACCAGGGTCAGAACATAAATTTCTATCCACGGGTAAAATCACGGATTTCCTTGTCTGGTGTGCAAGATACGTTTATCTTTCTTTCTGCCGTTTTTCTTCATGGGGTGGTTAGGTGAAGCAAATATGATGTGAATCTTGTGCCACTGGGGCGTCCAGCTGATATAGGTTTACAGTTGGGAAAGGACTGCTGGCCTTGCCGCAGGTAACGGTAGAAGGGGATTGTTTCTTTTCTTCTGTTTCTACACTTCTATTCATTTTTCTCTTTCTCCTCTGTCCCTCACTTTCATCTACTCTACTATCTCTTCTATCTCTTTTCTCCCTTTCTCTTGGAGATTACATATACTCTTCAAGAATATTACCCACACTGCTTTTGTTACGCCATCGCCGGGAGGTCCATCGAGCAGCGGTCCTCTGGACCTTCCCAACCTGGTGAATCTGAGTTTTAAGACGGGAATGCAAAATAGATTATGCATACTGTTATGATTCTGCCACAAATACTTTGTTTCAGTTTATGATCACCTATCACTGGATATAACAATTGCTTACTTCGAATTAGTTATCTTCAAAAGGATTGAAGAATCCATAACACCATCAATGCTAAAACGTCTGCCATTCTCGCGCCGACGATGCAAAGTACTTTTCCTGGGGAGAAAACGCCTTGTTCAGCGTTATCCGCATAATGAACAGTTAGTTTTCGTGAAAGACCAGAGTTTTAGACACCAGCCGTCTTAATAGGTATGTAATCCAGACACTAATCGTTAGTTTATCAGTTTTAAAGTTCCTGGAAAGTTCTCTCGACGCCATTTTGTACAGATAACCATTCCTTTATGTGCCGAGCACTGTGATTGGTACGCTGTGGCCAAGCGAGCCAATCACAGCCATCGACGCACGAAGACTATCCGTACGTACGCTCGTGCCTGAATCCTAGCAACGTCCGATGATATAAATACCTAGGCTTGTCCGAGCGTTCCACCACCACCAATGGTCTGTTGAAGTGTAAACATCAGCAAGAAATCGGTAAAAAGAGTAAAAAGAAAAGATGAGAGAGGTACGAAATCGGTAAACCCGAATTGTGGGGAGAAGTTTAGATAGAAAGGGTTCCAAGGGAACTTTGTATGGCTACATTCTCTCCAGTTTTCTGGGATTTTACCGAGTTTTAGAGTTACAAGCTTGACCGAATTTCTTGATCCCTTCTCCGAATTTTTGTCTCTCTTCTGTAATGGTTCCGGTGGTGGTCAACGGACTCGGATAGCGGGAGTAACGTCCCGATAGTCTTTAATTCGCAGGAAGTGACCGAATTAAGATAAACAGTTAAAGCATGTTGGGAACTTGCCAAATTTGCTGGTGCCAACAGAATAATCCCCCTTGTTATACAGTTATATAAAAATGTTTTTCTTAAGGCACTGATGTTATTTTTTGTATGTAAACCTTCCTCATTAAAGATAGTCATGAACCCCGAATCTTGTTTTTAATTTACCAGATTTTAGAATATATCAACCAGGATCAGACAAACCCCTGAGTTTGCTTGTGGCGACCTGACTCCTTTTATCGGCCTCACACATCCTGACACTGCCTGAGTTAACCAAAGGGAGTCGGGGCGTTACAGATTGGTGTCAGAATTGACGGATGCGATTTTTTTTCTGATAGGTTGATAACTTTACCGAATTTCGGGGTTCATTTTTTTTCTTGTAACACTGTGGTCAAAAGTGAAGAGGAATAAAGTCAGAAATTGTGGTCGAACGATCACCGAAATTGTATACACTGGCTTTGATTTCTGTGAAAGGGTGACCCGTTTTTTTTTCTAATAAATAAAATAAAATAGAGTTTTAAGATTTCTGTTTTTCCGATTTTTTCTATTTTACCGAAATTGTCTATTTACTGAAATTTTCTGTTTTACCGATTTTTTCTATTTTACCGAAATTTTCTATTTTTACCGAAATTTGTGGTTTTACCGAAAATTACGGTTTACTGAAATTTTCTGTCTTACCAGATTTGGTAAATAAAAGTAAAGATAAACACCTTTAATAATGGAATCAGCTCGTCCTTTAGATGCCCCCTTGGAGGAAGAAAACGAAACTGAAGTTTATCGGTCACAACTTAAAAATAGGGTCCAACAGAGAAGCGAGACAATCCCCGAAATAGCACAAAACATTCGAAAACTGACTCGACATGCATACCCTAGGGCGAACTCAGACCTAATAGACACTCTAGCACTGGATCGCTTCATTGATTCATTGCTGGATTCCGAAATGCGATTAAGGTAAAGGGAATGTAGTCCAAAGAACATTCAAGAGGCAGAAACTTTAGCCGTAAAAATGGAAGCTCAGAGAATAGCTGATAAGCAGCGTAGTAAGAATGTGGGGTCACTGAGCCAGACCTCTGAAAAAGTTCACACTTCACCTGATATTCAGGAAATGACCAAAACTGTAAACAGTAGAAGTAAAACAAAGATCAGGAATTGATACAATTAACTTACTCCACCCATAAAAGACACCAAAGGGAAAGAAATACAAACATTAAGCGACCAGACCTTAATGGAAACCTAAACAAAGGAAGGCCATAAGGACAGTTACTTTCCCACAAAATGGCCATATGGCCATCCAAAATTAAAAGACACAAGTGATACACACAGTAAGTAACAAACAACAACATAAATAAATCGCCACAGAAGAGCCGCCTTGGAACGGTCAGTGGACGATTTCCACTGGGGGGCTTAAATCGATTTTACATGGCCACAATCCTCGCCCTTACTTCCGTCGCGATTTAGACAAATAATTTGTTCAGTCCGCATGAAGGCCTCCTAACTCATCAGTGCAACATCTCCGTGAACACAAAAATCAAAGAACCACAGAGGTGAGACAACGGTGAGGACTCGACAGCAAGAAACCACTGAAATGCTGGAGCAAAAGAAAACCAACAGTTAGACTCCGTTGAAAAGTTGCAAAACCGACATGGATCAAAGGATGATCATCCTAGATCCAGAAACGGATACCGAAATAATGATGACAGATTTAGACAAAGACCTAATCCTAATTATAGCACAAGAAATCAGTATAGGGTTGAAAATTGGAATAGAACCCGCAGGGTTGGTGATTACATAAACGATAATTGCATGAGATCACAAGAACAAAGACATTTTAACTTGAGGCCTGTGGAAAAAGAAATAACTTTCTTAGACCTCAGCAGCAGGGAAACGAAATCAGGTCAAGCATGGGGACCGCAGCTCGACCTCAACAAATGTAAGGTCCGAAATAGTGCAGCTCAATATGACAGGAAAGGATGACGATTGGGTATTTTGTTAACGCAGAGGTAAATGGAAAATCGGTCACACTTTTATGCGACTCCGGGGCACATGTTTCAATTCTGAATAGTTTATTACTGAACAAATGGGGGAAAAGCACTGCACCTTGCCTCACTCCTGTAAATACGATGTTATTCACCGTGACCGGTGAAAGCAAACCTTTCCAGGGTAAATCTGTAATTGAGATTAAATTAGGGGGTCTCACATTTCAGCATGAAGTCTTATTCGCTGACATCACTCAAGATGGCATCCTTGGTATAGGCTTCAGGCTCAATAATAGATGTGATCTGATCATTAGTCGCAGTTGTCTGAAAGTGAATGGAGAGGAAATGCCTTGCTATATGAGTAATGGTGTGCAGCCGGTGTGCTGTAGAGTGGCTCTAGTAGAGAATGTCAGTGTTCATGCAGAATCAGAGATACTTGTTTCCGGAAAACCGTTAGATAATCTGGACAGAAATCGGTTAGGTATAGTAGAACCCTCTATGAAATTTGTAGAAAATACAGGAGTCCTTGTAGCGAAGGTATTAGTAGACCCAAAACGGGAAATATTCCCCTACGACTTGCTAATTTTAGCAAGGAACCAGTTAGGGTAAATAAAGACACGGTAGCGGCAGTTTTGCAGCCTGTAGAGTCTGTAGATAGTGAGAAGGATATTTTCCACAAGCAGCCACTAAGAAGTCAAAATAGTGATACCTCTGAAAAGTTGCCTGAACACTTGGTAGCCCTATTTGACAGATCATCCAATAATTTAGACACGCCTCAGAAAAATAGGTTACAGCAATTTCTGATAAAACATCAGGATATTTTCTCTAAAAACTCTAGTGACATAAGGCATACTACATTAATTGAACATCATATAGATGTACAAAATGCAAAACCCGTGAAAATGATTCCATATAGAATACCCCTGGCAAAGCGAAAAATTGCTGAGCAAGAAATTCAGAAAATGGTAGAAGATGGTATCATGGAGAAGTGTCCCCAGAGTGCTTGGAATGCTCCTGTTGTTATCGTCACTAAACCTGATAACTCCATTAGATTTTGTTGTGACTTTCGAGGTCTTAATGAGGTGACTGTTAAGGATTGTCAAGCCTTCCCAGAATTGGTAACAGTCTTGACGCTTTGTCGGGATCGAAATAGTGGCCCTGTCTTGATATGAAAAATGGTAATTGGCAAGTGGACATTGCTGAAGAAAATAGACATCTAACTGCGTTCTCTATACCTGGTGGTGAGCAATGGCAATCGCGGAAGCTAGCTTTTGGCCTCTGCAACTCTCCTTCTACCTTCACTAGGCTTATGAAAAGGTTTGTTTTGGCCTTCTTTGGAAAGTAGTCATTTTGTACTTGGACGATATCATCTGCCACTCAAAGACATTTGAAGAGCAGTTTACTAACTTGGAAATGGTCTTTGAGAGGCTGAGAAAAGCTAATCTAAAACTAAACCCTAATAAATGTCATTTATTCCAGAAAGAAGTAACTTTTCTCGGACATACAATCAATGAAAATGGTGTAGGCACTTCTCCTGATAAATTCCAAGCTGTTAAGAATTGGCCCACCCCCAGAAATGCTAAGGAAGCAAAAAGTTTTATATCTTTGGCAAGTTATTATCGGTCATATGTTTACCAATTTGCAGCAATAGCAAAACCTATTCATCAACTTGCTGAAAAGAATAAAAACTTTGAATGGACTGATGAATGTGAGAAGTCTTTTCAGATGATAAAAGATACACTAAGCAGTGTCCCGATCCTCGCTTTCCCCACTGAAAGTGACCCTTTTGTATTAGATTGCGATGCTTCTAATTTTGGACAGGGGGCAGTGATGTCCCAAATTCAGAATGGTGAGGAGAAGGTTATTTGTTATTTTAGCCGATTTTTCTCAAAAGCTGAAAGAAACTATTGTGTCACAAGAAGAGAACTTCTAGCTGTGGTGAATGCTATTGAACACTTCCACCTTTATCTTTATGGAAATAGATTCGCGGTCAGGTCTGACCATGGTAGTCTTCGATGGTTGTTAAATTTCAAAATATTGGATGGGCAGTTGGCTAGAATGTTGACTTTCTTATCTGCATATGATTTTTATATTCAGCATAGAGCAGGAAGACTACATAGCAATTGTGATGCTTTGTCTAGGAGGCCCTGCATAGATCTTAATTGTAAATACTGTGAGAGGGTAGAAAGCAAGTTTCTTATGGACACCGTTGTAGAGCGCGATAGTATAGGAAAGTGTAGTACTAATGGTGTGTATTCTATAGGCAGTGACCAGAACAGACAGAAACTGCAAAAAGAAAGCTATGAGAACGGTAGAACACACACTACTATAGAAGTTGAAAAAGCTAAAGATAATACGGAAGGGAAAGACGCAGAGAAGGTAGTTACCCAAACTTGTGGTAAGATAGGTGCAACCAAGAGTGTTGCACCAGATTCAGAACCTCAACCTGGTACGTCGAGTGAAATTCCTTCAAGTCACCTAGGGTTAGGTAGAGATAGGAGTATAGAGAAGAATATTATAGAAGAGGTTGATATAGATTGGGATGCTTTTGACAATGAGAAAGTCAGAGAGCTTCAGACGGCCGACCCAGTTCTAAATGAATTGCATAATTGGAAAGAAAGTGAAATAAAGCCAGAGTGGTGTGTAATAGCTAATCAGGGTCTAGAGATGAAATATTACTGGCATAGATTACAAATGTTTTGTGTAAAGGATGGAGTGCTGTACAGAAGATGGGAGTGAAAATGGAAAAGATATGTTTCTGTTAGTGGTTCCAAAACCGTTTAGACAATTCATATTGGCCCAATTACATGATACCACAACTGGCGCTTACCTCGGTATTGGGAAAACACTATTTAATATCAGAGAACGTTTATTTTGGTATGCAATGAAGAGAGATGTGGAAGATTGCTGTGAACGCTGTGAAATTTGTGGTTCACGAAAGGTATATCCTAAAAGGGGTAAAGCCCCCATGAAACAATATAATGTTTGGTTGCCCATGGAGAGGGTTGCCATTGATTTTATGGGTCCTTTTACCAGAACCAATACACAGAATGGCAATTGGAGATTATTTTACCAAATGGACCGAGGCAATAGCTTTGGAGAATATTGAAGCAAAAACCGTTGCCAGGGCACTGATAGATAATTTCATCTGTAGGTTTGGTGTTCCTCTTTTCATTCATACAGACCAAGGGTCTACTTTTGAAAGTCGGTTGTTTCAGGAAATATGTAAGGTCTTAGGTATTAAGAAAACTAGGACAACTAAAGCAAGACCGCAATCCGATGAAATGATAGAAAGGGCGAATAGAACTATTTTGAACATGCATTCAGCATTTGTATCAGAGCACCAAAGAGATTGGGATGAATATGTACCTTGAGTAATGATGGCATACTGGTCCTCTGTACATGAATCTACCAGGACCAGTCCTAGCATGATGACCTTTGACAGAGAAATACGACTTCCCATTGATTTAATATTTAGTGAGCCAGAAAGTGAAAGTGATGAAAAAGTGTTTGGAAGTCAGTATGCCAGGAAATTAGGAGACAGACTGAATGAGGTGCATGGATTTGCATAAAACCGCATGCAGTTAGCAAGTGATGCTATGAAGAGAAAATATGATATAGGAACAAATGTAAATACATTTGAAGTTGGTGATCTTGTTTGGTTGTACGACCCCGTCAGAAAAATTGGGTTAAATCCTAAGTTACAGAGGCCCTGGAAAGGTCCTTTTAAAATAACCGAAAAGATAAGTGACATCTTGTATAGAGTAAAACAGTCCCCGAGACATCAGTCACGCGTCGTGCACCATGATAAACTTAGGAAATACAAAGGCAGTAATCTGTCAGTTTTGTTTTAGGCAGCCCTAGCATGTTATCATGATCTTTTGTCACTTTGTTTCAGATTATATCATAAAACTGTGGGATCTGTGAAGACATCACCTTCACCACTAAGGGGAAATGTTTGGGCCTCTTACGGGAGCAGCATGCGGAATACAATACAAGTGTCTCACCTGCAAGAAATTGTACAAGAGAAATGACAACCCCATGGATGCCGGGCAAAACCAGAAGGCTATATATTGTTCGAGGTCCAGACGGGTGATAAGTGAGAAGATGCAGCGGAAAACCTAAGAAAATTTATGGGGAAGGCAGACAAGTTATTGGTCATCGAAAAAAGGGCATCAGAAAATGGAAATATAGGAAACAGGGTGCAAAATAGGCTTGGGAAAGGGTGACCATTTGAAAATAATAATTTTCAAACTCCTAACTGCACTGAAAGGAAAAGAACAAGGCCCTCCCAACCCTTTAATGGGAAACGACGCAAATAGGCCGCTTCCTCAGTTTACAGAGCCTCTTCTACTCTATCTGTCATTTTGTGGGAAAGTAACTGTCCATATGGCCTTCCTTTGTTTAGGTTTCCATTATTGTCTGGTCGCTTAATGTTTGTATTTCTTTCCCTTTGGTGTCTTTTATGGATGGAGTAAGTTAATTGTATCAATTCCTGATCTTTGTTTTACTTCTACTTTTCATCGACCACCGTTTCTTCTTCATCTTCCTCACTCTCTTCCTCTTCTACCGCAACTGTCTCGGCAGTGCCTTTTGCCCTGCAGAGGTACTGCCAGACACCCAACTTGAGTAAAGAGGAAGAAAGATTGACCGAAATTTGCGTCAACTCTGACTGTTTAAATTCTTACGAAGAGTTGACAGGCTGTCCAGAGCCACAGGTAAATGGCGAGGATGACATGGTGGAGGAGGCAGTTGAAGACATAGATAGAGGAATTGAAAATAAGGAAAAAGAAGAAATAGAACATAAGGAAAGAGAAGAAAGAGAGAGAGTAAGGAAAGAAATGGAGGTGAGAGAGCAGAAGGAAAAGGAAAGGAAGGAAAAAGAGAGAAAAGAAAGGGAAGAAAAGGAAAGGAAAGACAAGGAAGAAACAGAAAAGGAAGAGAAAGAAAGAAAGGAAAGAATCGAAAGAGAAAAGAAAAAGAAGGAAGAGAAAGAAAAGCAACAGGAGAAGGTAAGAAAGGAAAAGATGGAAAAAGAAAAGAAAGAGTAGGAAGAGATAGAAAAGGAACAGAAGGACAAAGATAAGGAAAAAAGAGAAAATAAAGAGAAGGAAGATAAAGAAAGGCAAAAGGAGAAAGAGAGACAGGAAAGAATAGAAAAAGAAAAGAATGAGAAGGAACAGAAGGAAAAAGAGAGGAAGGAAAAGATTAAAAAAGAAAAGAAAGAAAAGGAAGAGAAAGAAAAAGAACAAAAAGAGAAAGAGAGGAAGGACAGAATGGAAAAAGAAAAGAAAGGGAAAGAACAGAAGGAAAAAGAAAGAAAGGAAAAGATTGAAAAGGAAAAGAAAGAAAAGGAACAGGAGAAAGAAAGAAAGGAACAAATAGAAAAGGAAAATAAAGAGAAAGAAGAGAGAGGGAACAGAAGGAAAAAGAGATAAAGGAAAAGGAGAAAGAGCAGAAAGAAAAAGAGGAAAAGGAAATAAAGAGATAGATAATAAGGAGAAAAAGGATATTGAAAAAGAGAAGAAAGCGTGCATGGTAACAAAAGGGAAAGAGAAACAGAATAAAAATGAAAATAAAGTTGATAACAGAACCTCTGTACGAAAAACATAAAAACTGTTGCTCCCACCTATAAGAAATTAGAATAAAATCACCTGGACCAAACACAAAAAATATTTTTAAATATTGGGGGTACTTTATTTACATCCTGTGAAAGAACCCTCTACAACACCCCTAGTCTTTTGTCCAAGATGTTGTCTGCAAATTCCCCAATGACCCCTATTGATGGCACCTATTTTTTTGACCGCGACCTTGAACCCTTTGCTCATATGTTAAGTTTTTTTAGGACGGGAAAAGTCCTTCCCCTGAACATAGAACATATTTAACTTCACTACAGCTGGTGTGTGGGAATGTGTGGCGGCGGTAAAACGTCTCCCTGCCCTACATCATAGTGTAGATTATATTTTCTTGTCTTTTGGGATCATTGATTCCATTGTGGAATTTTGAAAATATCTGAGGGTCACTGATGAGGCCTAATTGGCCGAAACTAGCTAGTCTGGCCCATAAAACATGTACACTCCATATTTTTCACTTCTGCGGTGTATTCCTTGCTTCCAAAGGATAACCCTTTTATAGAACATATTTAACTTCACTACAGCTGGTGTGTGGGAATGTGTGGCGGCGGTAAAACGTATCCATGCCCTACATCATAGTGTAGATTATATTTTCTTGTCCTTTGGGATCATTGATTCCATTGTGAAATTTTGAAAATATCTGAGGGTCACTGATGAGGCATAATTGGCCGAAACTAGCTAGTCTGGCCCACAAAACATGTACACTCCATTTTTTTCACTTCTGCGGTGTATTCCTTGCTTCCAAAGGATAACCCTTTTATAGAACATATTACACACCCTCCGCACCGAATATTCTTACTTCGAGTGCGATATATTGTTAACTGCAGTAGAGAGAAAGTATGGGAATTGAGGTGTGAATGATAAATGTGAATGTGAGGAAAAGGGGGTGCACATAAACGGTTTGACTGACACAGTAAGATGAAGATTGGAAATTGTGACAGTAACGGTGGGGGACATGTCAGTCTCTAACCCAGCTGTTTACAATGAATGAATGAGTGTGAAAGTGACGGACCTGAAAGTTTCTAAGCCAACTGGAACCCTAGAACCCGTGAGGGGGTGAACTTTAATGACAGTAATATACTATGAAAGGGGGTGGTTTGTTAATTTAAATTAACGAGTAGCCTGTGGTGGAGGACATGATAGTCTTCAATACCCGGCTACAAGTTAAATCGGAAAGGGGTGGATTTATATGCATAAAGGCTGGATAAGAATGGTCTCCCTCGACCTGCCAAAATAAGCTAGAAATTGAAAGTGGAAACGATCATGAACCAATACAATCAGATCCCAAATCCTACCCACAATATCGCTAGGGAAAGAAGTCAAAACATGGAGTGATGACAGTAAACACAACTAACTACCGGTAAACCGAGTCAGCAGTTTTTCGAAACAGGTGGTGACTCAGATAATCCAAATGTAACTAAAAATGAGAACTATTGTAAGACAGAAGGTGACAGCCTTAGAATGAGAAATGTGGTAAGGCTGAAGATGACAGCCTAAAATCGAGAACTGTTGTTAGGCTGAAGGTGACAGCCTTAAAATGAGAACTGTTGTTAGGCTGAAGTTGACAGCCTTAAAATGAGAACTGTTGTTAGGCAGAGGGTGACCGCCTTAAAATGAGAACTGTTGTTAGGCTGCAGGTGACAGCCCAAAGATGAGAACTGTTGGAAGACTGAAGGTGACAACCTAACCATATCTAAACTTAGGTAAATAAGGTTACCATGAAACTGTGACTAAAGTGAATTCTTGCGAAAAAAAAGCTAGTGTATTCAAATATGAATCGAACAATACTGACTGTTTTTAAACAGAATTCATATGAGTATTTCATAAATGGATCCATTTCAATTTAAGTAATAACTTTAATTTGAAATCATTTCAACTATGATATATATAAAAAAACACCCGAGCAAGGGTTAACAGCCAAACTGATGTCAGACAAGACTGACTTAAAATTGACTTAAAATGAACAACTAAGTGTTAAGGTTTTTATTCACAAATCATTAAATAACAGTATATATACAGGTACATGTTTAACATAACAGGGATGCCATGATCCTCACATTAATTCCTATACATATGTTATTATTCCTTTGTTTGATATGAGGTTTAACGTCCCCGTCAACACTGTAAAGGTCATTTTGGAGACGTTGCTTCCAATTTTGTGGGACTTTTACCCGACATCGTTATTATTCCTATCCCATGATATAATTGTTAGCAATAAAGATCATTCAAGCAATTACATCATCATAAATTTCATAACCATAAATGTTACATTTTCTATTTTACATTTTTAAATAAATCTGAGTAAATGGCATGCCTGTTTTATGTAATAACAATGGAATGCATTTGTATCTATAGGTTGCAAATTACATCTTATCTAGGGTAGCAACATGATCAACCTATGGGGATTGATGCTACTGGGGCATCAAACTCCAGCAGGTTGAATCTTGAATGATGATGTGGTCCATTGTGTAAGAATCGTCGGCTAAAGAATGACAGACAAACATATCATAAAACTATTTGGTGGCTGTTAAAAATCTGATTATCAATCGGGGACCAATTTTTTCTCAAAGGTGGGGGTAATGTTATGATTCTGCCACCAATTCTTTGTTACAGTTTATGATCACCTATCACTGGATATAACAATTGCTTACTTCGAATAAGTTATCTTCAAAAGGATCGAAGAATCCATAGCACCATCAATGTTAAAACGTCTGCCATTCTCGCGCCGACGATGCAAAGTACTTTTCCTGGGGAGAAAACGCCTTGTTCAGCGTTATCCGCATAATGAACAGTTACTTTTCGTGAAAGAGTTTTAGATACCAGACGTCTTAATAGGTATGTAATCCAGACACTAATCGTTAGTTTATCAGTTTGAAAGTTCCTGGAAAGTTCTCTCGACGCCATTTTGTACAGATAACCATTATCTTTATGTGCCGAGCACTGTGATTGGTACGCTGTGGCCAAGCGAGCCAATCACAGCCATCGACGCACGAAGACTATCCGCACGTACGCTCATGTCTGAATCCTAGCAACCTCCGATGATATAAATACCGTGGCTTGTCCGAGCGTTCCACAACCACCAATGGTCTGTTGAAGTGTAAACATCAGCAAGAAATCGGTAAAAAGAGTAAAAAGAAACGATGAGAGAGGTATAAAATCGGTAAATCCGAATTGTGGGGAGAAGTTTAGATAGAAAGGGTTCCAAGGGAACTTTGTATGGCTACATTCTCTCCAGTTTTCTGGGATTTTACCGAGATTTAGAGTTAGAAGCTTGACCGAATTTCTTGATCCCTTCTCCGAATTTTTGTCTCTCTTCTGTAATGGTTCCGGTGGTGGTCAACGGACTCGGATAGCGGGAGTAACGTCCCGAGAGTCTTTAATTCGCAGGAAGTGACCGAATTAAGATAAACAGTTAAAGCATGTTGGGAACTTGCCAAATTTGCTGGTGCCAACAGAATAATCCCCCTTGTTATACAGTTATATGAAAATGTTTTTCTTAAGGCACTGATGTTATTTTTATGTAAACCTTCCTCATTAAAGATAGTCATGAACCCCGAATCTGGTTTTTAATTTTTCAGATTTTAGAATATATCAACCAGGATCAGACGAACCCCTGAGTTTGCTTGTAGCGACCTGACTCCTTTTATCGGCCTCACACATCCTGACACTGCCTGAGTTAACCAAAGGGAGTCGGGGCGTTACAATACTGAAGTTGAAGTCGAACCAATGTTTTGTATGCAACATTCTTTGTCTGCTTAGAAACAAAAGCCAAATTACGTCTAAGAAATCCTATTGTCCTGGTTGCTTTAGATGTAATCTCAGAAACGTGCTGACGCCAATCTAGATTTTCACTGATTGTGACGCCAAGATAGTTAGCGGATTGGACCTGCTCCAGTGTATGCTGGTGCAATAAGTAGTTGAATTTAACATGCGTGTTAGGAAGGTGCCATAACACCCTCATTGAATGACATTTGGCCGCACTGAACTTCATCTGCCAATCGTCCTCCCAACTTGCTAGGCTATCCAGGTCATCTTGTCAGAAGGAGTATATTCCTATACAAAATGCAATCATCGGCAAACAAACCAACAGATGACCTGGTGTTATCCGGGGGATTATGTATAAACACCAAAAAAAGTTCAAGTACCGAACTTTGGGGGACACAAGATAAAACAGGGACTGGATCGGGCGCTTGGCCACCAAGTACCATTGGTTGTGAGCGCTCAGAGAGCTGTGAGCTAATCCACCTGAATTTGGATCGTCCTATCCCATAATAATCCAATTTATAAAATAGCCTCCTGTGAGGTATCTTGCCGAAGGTCTTGACGAAGTCCATGATAATTAGATCAGTCTGTTTGTGGCCACGGTTAATGGCCTCATCCAGATTGCTCACTATGTCATGGTAGAATTGGACAAGTTGTGCTTCACAAGACCTTCGACTTCGGAAGCCAGTGGCTAAGTGGTTGTTTATGTTGCTAACTAATATTTGCTCTAGGGTTTTGCAACAGATGCACATGCGCGACATAGGTCTGTAATTAGCTGCATCATAAAGACCGGAGGCACCAATCATGACACAGTGCCCTGAGCAAGTGCTTCATTGAAGATAAGGGCCAGCAGAGGAGATATTTCAGCACTGCATGCCTTAAGCCCCCTGACATTCAGGACTTCGGATCAACTTTAATGATCCCCATAGAAAGAAACGGGTTTTTTACCTTTAGATGGTAGTTCACCATCAGCTTCACGCGTAAACGCTTGGCGAAAACTGTTTGTATGCCCCCGCCATTCGAAGAATGGTGGAAAGGGCATATAGCGATGCCCCTGTCCGTCCATCCTTGCGTCCGAAACTTAAACGCGGTCAATAACTTCCTTATTTCTTGATGACTCTTCAGAAATAATAACCATCATGAGACGACGTGTCACGTGCAAAACCAAGGTCCGTACCTCCAAGGTCAAGGTCTTTCTTAGAGGTCAAAGGTCAAAAATGGGTCCGAAACTTAAACGCAGTCAATAACTTTCTTATTTCTGGATGGATTTTGAAATTACTTTGTAGAAATGTTAACCATCATGAGACAATGTGTCACATGCAAAACCCAGGTCCGTACCTCCAAGGCAAAGGTCATACTTAGAGGTCAAAGGTCAAAAAAGGGTCCGAAACTTAAACGCAGTCAATAACTTACTTATTTCGGGATGGATTCTGAAATAACTTTGAAAAATATTAACCATCATGAGACGGTGTGTCGTGTGCAAACCAAGATCCATACCTCCAAGGTCAAGGTCATACTTAGAGGTCAAAGGTAAAAAGAAATAGTCCGAAACTTAAACGTAGTCAATAACTTTCTTATCTCTGGATGGATTTTGAAATTACTTGGCAGAAATGTTGGCCATCATGGGACAGTCTGCCTCACACAAAACCAAGGTCCTTACCTTCAAGGTCAAGGTCATACTTAGAGGTCAAATGTTAAAAAAGGGTCCAAAACTGAAACACGTTCAATAACCTTCTATGGATGAATACGAACATAGACATATTTTCAGGCGGGGGCATCCGTGTCCTATAGACGCATTTCTAGTTTATTACATATATTTGCCTTATCGCGCGATTCAGTTTTCAAGATTCCACCTTATCCCAAATGCTTCTTTATGGAGACTTTGCAAATGATCATTTTTTTTTTAACTTTTCCATTCTTTTTCCTTCTTGTACTTCATTGTGATACAAAGGTCACAGTTTCGTAAGTTTTATTTTTTTGTTTGTTTGATTGATGTTTACCGTCAACACTAAATAGGTCATTTTGGAGACGTTGCTTCCAATTTTGTTGGACTTTTACCCGACATGGAGATGAAATGACATCTCAAGCCCTGTCGCCCAATGAAACCAATAGGGTTTATAAGCATGGACGGTCCGACTCGCACTACTTTTCCCGGGTAGGCTTAGATCCTCTAAACTGTTTAGCAGTACTCGTGTGCGGTCGGATTCAGCTCTGCGTGGAAGCATCATGCAGCCCAAATATTTCTTCAAGCCCCAATGTTTTATTTTAAAGTCCTTTTAATAAAGTTTGAGGATCTTAAAAACAACAACAAAACATTTAGTGGATAAAGTTTGAAATGATGGTTCACAACATAAGTCAGACCGACGAGACCAAACCTATTGGATGCGTTTTTAAAGCAGGCAACTTGGCTTAGAAATTGACCACTGCAGAAATTTTATTGGCATCTATGGGTTAAAAGAGGTTAGTCAAAGGATGCAGTTCCTTCCCTTAGACCACAAATGCGGTGATACACGACAGAAAGTCAAAGGTCGAACATAGGATAAGTTTCGTACTGACTTCGTTTCGTCTCCGGACATTTTACTGTCTGAAACTGCCAGCAAATTTATTTGTCAAAAAAACTGTCTGTCGATGCTAGTGGTCAGTATTTATCTATCTGTCTTCTCATACTGAGTCAGTCATATTTGGCCAATACCTCAAGTGGGTGGGTGGCTAAATTTAGAATTTAGCACAAAAAAATCATCTGTGGATGAGTCCTTAAAACTATTTACAATCCAAACACAGAGGTATCCTAAAACGCATACCTCTGAGTCTCAATCTTATACTGTGCGGGCTTTGAACTCCCATGCAGTCTTGGCATTCACCGCAGAAGATGGAAGACTATTCCACTGGGGAATAGTTCTTGGGAAGAAAGAGTTTTTCAGGGCATCGCTATAGGACTGGTACCTACGATACTGTGAGTTATTTGCTCTTGATACCCTTGTCCGTGTTGACACTGTTGCAGGGGTCAAATACCTATCCTTGTTAATTGATACTGTACCAGAATGTATCTTGTAGAAGAAGGTTAAGGAGGACTGCTCACGAAGGGTCTCCAGGGACGGCCACTCTAGCTCATCAAGCATGACACCGACGCTACTTCTATTTCGCCATCGTCTGCAGGTCCATCGAGCAGCTGTCCTCTGCACCTTATCCACCTGCTGAATCTGAGTTTTAACATACGGATGCCAAATGGGTGATGCATATTCAAGCTGATGGCGAACCAATGTTTTATATGCAACATCCTTTGTCTGCCGAGGTGCAAAATCCAAATTACGTCTAAGGAATCCTAAGGTCCTAGTTGCTTTAGATGTTATTTCAGAGATATGTTGACCCCAATCGAGATCGTCAGTGATGGTGATACCAAGATATTTGGCGGAATGAACTTGCTCCAAAGTTTGCTGGTGTAGTGTGTAATCATACTTAATTTGCTTGTCCTGAAGGTGTCGTGACACCCTCATTGAATGGCATTTGGCTACATTGAACTTCATCTGCCAATCTGCTTCCCATTGTGCAAGTCGATCCAGGTCATCTTGTAAAATGCGACAGTCAGAAGGAGAATATATGTCCCTATACAGGAAACGATCATCAGCAAATAAACGGACAGATGACCTGGTGTTATCAGGGAGATCATTGATGAATATCAAAAAGAGGACCGGTCCAAGGACCGAACCTTGTGGGACACCAGATAGAACAGGGACTGGATCAGACGCTTGGCCGTCAAGTACAACTTGTTGAGAGCGCCCGGAGAACAATGAGCTAATCCATCTATGTGTGGATCCTCTTATCCCATAGTACTCCAGTTTACATAATAGCCTTCTGTGAGGTACCTTGTCAAAGGCCTTGGCGAAATCCATGATGATCAAGTCAGTCTGTTTGTGGCCACGATTTATGGCCCCATCCAGATTACTCACAATGTCATGGAAGAATTGAACTAGTTGAGTTGCGCAAGACCTTTGACTTCGGAAACCATGTTGACAGTCAGCAAGAATGCTCTCAAAGGCTAAGTGCTTGTTAATGCTGCTGACTAATATATGCTCCAGGGTTTTGCAACAGATGCATGTTAGCGACACTGGTCTATAATTTGCTGCATCGTAGTTTTTACTTTTTTTATAGGCCGGGGTAACATTGGCTTGTCGCCAATCATCTGGTACAGTGCCCTGGGCAAGTGATTCATTGAAAATAAAGGCCAGAACAGGAGAAATTTCAGCACTACATTCCTTAAGCACCCTGGCATTCAGGTCATCTTGCCCAGATGCCTTATGTATTTTGAGCTTACCCAACAGTTTAGCGACCCCCTTAGGGTCAACTGTTATGTCCCCCATAGTAGGGAACGGACTATTACCTTTAGATGGCAGCTCATCGTCAGTTTCTCGCGTAAATGCAGATTGAAACTGTGTGTTGCATATGTTGGCCTTATCGCGCGAGTATGTTTTCAAAATTCCGTTTTCCCGTAGCGAAGTGATCCCAAATGCGTCCTTTTTTAAGGAGTTTACAGATGAACAAAACGTTTTAACCTTACTAGTCTTCAGGGGGCTATCGGGATCTATGTTGTCATCTTCGAAGGTAAATATGCTGGAAACATGCTTTCTATATGCATCTCTAATTACCTTTTGTACGTGTGCTCTGAACCTTTTGTAATGGTTCTTAATGTCAGGGCTGCTAGACTTGCGAGCACGAAAATAGATCCTATTACGTCTTCTAGTGAGGTGTTTGATCGTGTTATCGATCCATGGTGCACTATACTTGGTTTTGGTCATTTTTGTTGGAATAAACCTTTCCATTGCCGCGATTAATTCGGACTTAAAACTGACCCACATGTCGTTGACAGACATGCGTGAGAGGTCAGAGGAAAGGAACGAATCCTTAAATCGCGCCATATGGTCTCGCAGACCATCCATATCCGCACGTTTGTATAAAAATATTTTACGCGGGGCTTGTCTGATTCGTTTAGTTTTTATATCGTATTCTACAAGGACTATATTGTGATCAGCCTTTCCGATCGGGGGCATCCCCTTAACTCGACTAACAGGGGATGGAGAATTCGTGAATAATAAATCAAGGCTTTTATCTTGCCGGGTGGGTATGTTTACTACTTGGGTCAGGCTGTGATCTTTAATTATGTCCAAAAGTTGTTGCTGCGCCTGCCTTTTAGACACCCCATGGGGTACCAGCATATTGCTCCATTCTATATCTCCACAATTGAATTCTCCTCCAACCAAAATTTGAGCATTTGCATTTGACATTATCCTAGACAAAGATGAATTGAACGCCTCAAGATATTCTGGATCAATCTGATCTGGTGGGCGGTAAAAGGAACCAAGGTACAGAGTCCTACATCCAAAAATGTTCAATTTACACCAAACTAATTCACAGTTGGTGTCCAACTCCGGAGATTCAGTGGAGAGTAGGTCTCGCTTAAAAGCTACAAAGACACCACCATGTGCATCCCCAACTCTGTTTTTTTTTTCGGATTGCGTCAAATGATTCTGGGAAAATTTCAGAGTTTTTAATCTCTGGGGTTAACCATGACTCATTCCCGCAAAATGATGTCTGGTTTTGCCGAGTCGATAATTGTTTGAATTTCAGCCTTTTTATTCTTTATTGACTGACAATTCATAATCAATATTCTAAGGGGATGGTTAAGGACCGCCTTTTTGGTCTTTAGTTTAGCTTCTTTAGACTGCTTCACAATGGTCGAAGAAGCTGCAGTGGGTGGGCCAATATTGTCTGGTATCGGGCTCTCAGGCTCGGACAAGGATAATAAAGGATCAAACTGATTGTAAGTATCTATAGAAGATGAAGTGTCAAACAGAGATGTGGAAAAGTTTGGCATTCCACATTTCATATAATCCCATGCAACATTTATATTCGATGCTTTATTATAAAGGCTATACATAGTTGATGACATGCCTTGACAGCTTATGTGGTACCAGACATTACATGTGTCACAGCAAATTCTTCGGTCTTCCCAACCAACATTTTTAAGACAGGAGCCCACAAGGGAAATGTGTACTGTCATTCCGGGAATTCGGACAAGGATTTGTTTCGATATCCCATGCATTACCTATAATGACTGCAAATATATACAAATAATGAAGTTTATTTGATCCAGGGAATTCCCTAAACCTGAGAGATTTCTTTAAAATTGAAACAGTGCACAGATGGGGGACATGGAACATAAGGTTATGATGGTTAGCTGTTGTTCCATTGAAGTCTGCATAAACTGGGAAGAAGTTGGATGGAATTTCCTGTAGGTCCAGTTCTCTGCTATCAAGAAGTGAGGTCAAACGTGTTGCCAACAGCAAGCAACACACTCCAAACAGGATGTCAAACACAAAGTGAACTCTTATCATGATTGAGTGGAGTTATGACTTCCTTGGATAAGAAGGGCTAATAACAATTAGTGTCTAGGAAAGTCTCCTGTGATGGGCAGTTTCAATGAATCGCTGTTTGTTACTTATTTTTGTTTATCTAATTGTTTACATTTTCCGCCGTGCAGGAACCGGAACTACTTCCGATGTGTGGGTAGAAAATACCAAGGCAAATTTGACCAAGTTACAAATATACAAAACTACCTAAATGACAATGAATAACCCTGAAAAAGAAGAAATTATCGAATAAAGAAGTTTAATTTAGCAAAATAGCAAAAGAACTCATCCAGGATGCTTCTAATAAATCAAAACAAAATCAAAATAGGTTCCGTCGAATTCGGAAGCGCACAAACCGTGCGCATGCGCAGTATGTTGACAAAATGATAAAAGCATTATACACCTTCATTCTTCGGCTCATTTTACATATAATCTCTTTACAGACCTGTTTTTCTGAGAATTCTTTATTTATGGTTGAAGGAATTTAATTAAATAAAGACAACTAAATAATTTGCAGTTACACTATAAGGACTATCGGCGTGACGTCACTTCCGCTGGGGTCCGCCATTTTCGGAGGTCTAAGAAAGGTATACCGCTATGTGACCTTACCAAATGTGCACAGTAAATATTTTAAATCAGTCTAAAACCTCTGACAAAGACTTACTCTATATTATTGTTCCGTATATTTCCTTAGGCTGATCATTGTCGATAAAAATACCAAACACATTTTGCTTTTAAATCTGTTTAAAAATGATCAAATTTTAGTGATAAAAACCGAAGCCTTCACCTCAACCAAATGAGAAAAATGGCTGGAAAGATGCCCATTCTTTGTTTCTTTTTACTGAGAATCCCTGCCGACTGTCCTCATAATTAAATATTTCATAGATAACGACCAAATTACTATAAATAGCATGGCCTCCGCCCATAGGGGCTTGAAGAAATATATGGGCTGCATGATGCTTCCACGCAGAGCTGAATCCGGCCCGCACACTAGTACTGGTAAACCGCTTAAAGGATCTAAGCCTGTCCAGGAACCGCGGTGCGAGGCGGACCGTCCGATGCTAATAAACCCTATTGGTTTCATTGGGCGACAGGGCTTGAGATGTCATTTCGTCTCAATGTCGGGTATAAGTCTCACAAAATTGGAAGCAACGTCTCCAAAATGACCTTTACATTGTTGACGGGGACGCTAAACCTCAAACCAAACAAACAAAATTATAAATAGCAAAGTGCGATTTTTTCCGTTTTACACCATTTTCATGATTTTCTTTGTGTCAGTCTTTAAATTTTCAGACTAAAACGCATTTAAATTTACAGACAGTCCTTAAATTTACAGACTGTCTTTAAATAATAGAATTTTCTGAGACCTGTTTACGAGGATTTTCTACATGTAAGGGCACCCACAATCTGTGTTTGATGCAGAAAAAAAAGAAATCTATGAAACAAACATTTCTGACCAGAAAAATATCGCTTATGGAGCTATGAAAGAATCATTACGAAAACACGCTATACAAATACATTGCCACCTTTATCGCCGAAAAAACGAAAATTTTATGATGAAAAATGGTGATATTTTTCTTTTTTTCTGCTCAAAATATAGATTGTGGGCACTCGTTAGAACCGCCTCATCGAGGCGGTTCTAACGAGTACCCACAATCTATATTTTAGAGCAGAAATAAGAAAAATAAGGTATACCCCCGGAAACCCTAGTTTTACTATATAAAAGTGGGGTTCAAGGGGGTCTAATTTATATAGGCGTGTTTTCGTGATGTTTTTTGTCACACATTAAGAATACGCATATTCAAACAAATGGTAAAAGGCGTTTTTAACGAGAACCCACAATCTATGGTTTTGATCAGAAAGAAAAAAAATAATATATACCCCTGTAAACCCCAGTTTTACAACATAAAAGTGGGGTTCATGGGGGCCAGAACGGGTATTTTCTGCAACTCTTATTGCACTTTGTTTTTATTTTTGAACTTCACTGTACCGGCCGCGTGGCCTAATGGATAAGGCGAGAAGATTGCGAGTTCGAGTCTCGTCGTGGTCATAATTTTTTGGCCTCTAATCTCTTATTTTTACTCACGAATGAGACTCAACAAGAGTGCCAAGATGGCCTCGAATCTCTCACCTGATTGCAAACTGTCGCATAGCTTCTGAAAGTCTTGTCGTTACTTCCATGCAGCATAATGTTGCACTCAGTTGTATGGCTACATGGGTTACATTGTTGCGAAATTTGAATGAGTTCAGGAGAGATTGCCATTTAAAGATTTTTCTACTTTTAAGTCTGCCAGCCTTTTACTTCCATGGAACAAAACAATTTTGTACATTCCTGAGACGTTTGAAACGCAGTTCCTAAAACCATGTGAGTGTTTGATGTTTGGCGGAATGTGTGTACATGATTTTATTTGTGTCAGTCTTTAAATGTTCAGACTAAAAAATATTTAAATTTACAGACAGTCTTTAAATTTACAGACTGTCTTTAAATAAAAGAATTTCCTTAGACCTGTTTACGAGGATGTTCTACATGTAAGAGCACCCACAATCTGTGTTTGATGCAGAAAAAAAGAATTCTATGAAACAAACATTTCTGACCAGAAAAAATATCGCTTATGAAGCTATGAAAGAATCATTACGAAAATACGCCTATACAAATACATTGCCACCTTATCGCCGAAAAAACGAAAATTTCATGATGAAAAATGGTGATATTTTTCTTTTTTCTGCTCAAAATATAGATTGTGGGCAGTCGTTAGAACCGCCTCATCGAGGCGGTTCTAACGAGTACCCACAATCTATATTTTAGAGCAGAAATAAGAAAAATAAGGTATACCCCCGGAAACCCTAGTTTTACTATATAAAAGAGGGGTTCAATGGGTTCTAATTTATATAGGCTTGTTTTTGTGATGTCTTTTTGCCACACATTAAGAAAACACGCATATTCAAGTAAATGGTAAAATTTTACCACCAAAGATGATTTTTTTCAGATAACCATCTTTATATATATTTTTCATATTTCTGTTCAAAACAAAGTTTGCGGGTACTCGGTAGAACCACCTCGCCGAGGCGGTTCTAACGAGTACCCACAATGTATGGTTTTTAGCAGAAAGAAAAAAAAATATACCCCTGTAAACGCCAGTTTTACTATATAAAAGTGGGGTTCATGGAGGTCAGAACGGGTATTTTCTGCAACTCTTACTGGACTTAATCATTATTTTTGAACATCCACCATATCGGCCGCGTGGCCTAATGGATAAGGCGTCTGACTTCGAATCAGAAGATTGCGAGTTCGAGTCTCGGCGTGGTTATTATTTTTGCCTTTCTAATCTCTAATTTCTACTCACGAATGAGACTCAACAAGAGTGCCAAGATGGCCCCGAATCTCTCACCTGATTGCAAACTGTCACAGCTTCTGAAAGTCATGTCGGTAACTTCTATGCAGCATAACTGTTGCACTCAGTTGTATGGCTGCCTGAGTAACATTGTTGCGAAATTTGAATGAAACTGGCTTAGAGTTCAGGAGAGATTGCCATTTAAAGATTTTTCTACTTTAAAGTCTGCCAGCCTTTTTCTTCCATGGAACAAAACAATTTTGTACATTCCTGAGACGTTTGAAACGCAGTTCCTAAAACCATGTGAGTTTTTTATGCTTGGCGGAATGTGTGTACATGATTTTATTTGTGTCAGTCTTTAAATTTTCAGTCTAAAAAATATTTTAATTTACAGACAGTCTTTAAATTTACAGACTGTCTTTAAATAAAAGAATTTCCTTAGACCTGTTTACTAGGATGTTTTACATGTAAGAGCATCCACAATCTGTGTTTGATGCAGAAAAAAAGAAATCTATGAAACAATCATTTCTGACCAGAAAAAAATATCGCTTAAGGAGCTATGAAAGAATCGTTACGAAAACACGCCTATACAAATACATTGCCACCTTTATCGCCGAAAAAATGAAAAATTGTGATATTTTTCTTTTTTTCTGCTCAAAATATAGATTGTGGGCACTCGTTAGAACCGCCTCATCGAGGCGGTTCTAACGAGTACCCACAATCTATATTTTAGAGCAGAAATAAGAAAAATAAGGTATACCCCCGGAAACCCTAGTTTTACTATATAAAAGTGGGGTTCAAGGGGATCTAATTTATATAGGCGTGTTTTTGTGATGTCTTTTTGTCACACATTAAGAAAAAACGCATATTCAAACAAATGGTAAAATTTTACCACCAAAGATGATTTGTGGGTTCGAGCCTCGCTCGGGACACATGTGAGACGCCAAGTTCTGCAACGGAAGGTCAGGTGGTTTTTCTCCGGGTACTCCGGTTTTCGCCCACCTCTGATTAACGATCGGCTCGATATGAGTGAAATAATCTTGAAAGGGCCGTAAAACCAAAACCAAACAAAACAAAACAAAGATGATTTTTTTTTTCAGAAAAAACATCTTAATATATATTTTTCATATTTCTGTTCATAACAAAGATTGCGGGTACTCGTTAGAACCACCTCGCCGAGGCGGTTATAATGAGTACCCACAATCTATGGTTTTTAGCAGAAAAAAAAATAATATATACCCCTGTAAACGCCAGTTTTACTATATAAAAACCGGCCCCGATAGCTCAGTTGGTAGAGTGTCCGCTCCGGGGAACGGGAGGTCTCGGGTTCGATCCCGGGCCGCGACATACCAAAGTCGTTAAAAATGGTACTAGTTGCTCCTCGTTTGGCACTCAGATTTACGGGGTAGAGCTAGGACTGGTCGATCCAGTGTCAGGATAATGTGACTGGGTGTGGTATCATGTAATGTGTCTGGGACATGATACTTCAGTGAGGCAGCACTATGAACGTGAGCATTGAGCTCCCTGTCGCAACCAGACACCGTCGTGATATGACTGAAAAATTGTTGAAAGCGACGTTAAACCCGAATTCACACACACATTACTATATAAAAGTGGGGTTCATGGAGGTCAGAACGGGTATTTTCTGCAACTCTTACTGGACTTAATCATTATTTTTGAACATCCACCATATCGGCCGCGTGGCCTAATGGATAAGGCGTCTGACTTCGAATCAGAAGATTGCGAGTTCGAGTCTCGTCGTGGTCATTATTTTTGCCTTTCTAATCTCTAATTTCTACTCACGAATGAGACTCAACAAGAGTGCCAAGATGGCCCCGAATCTCTCACCTGATTGCAAACTGTCACAGCTTCTGAAAGTCATGTCGGTAACTTCTATGCAGCATAACTGTTGCACTCAGTTGTATGGCTGCCTGAGTAACATTGTTGCGAAATTTGAATGAAACTGGCTTAGAGTTCAGGAGAGATTGCCATTTAAAGATTTTTCTACTTTAAAGTCTGCCAGCCTTTTTCTTCCATGGTACAAAACAATTTTGTACATTCCTGAGACGTTTGAAACGCAGTTCCTAAAACCATGTGAGTTTTTATGCTTGGCGGAATGTGTGTACGTGATTTTATTTGTGTCAGTCTTTAAATTTTCAGACTAAAAAATTTTTTAATTTACAGACAGTCTTTAAATTTACAGACTGTCTTTAAATAAAAGAATTTCCTTAGACATGTTTACTAGGAAGTTTTACATGTAAGAGCATCCACAATCTGTGTTTGATGCAGAAAAAAAGAAATCTATGAAACAATAATTTCTGACCAGAAAAAAAATATCGCTTAAGGAGCTATGAAAGAATCGTTACGAAAACACGCCTATACAAATACATTGCCACCTTTATCGCCGAAAAAATGAAAAATGGTGATATTTTTCTTTTTTTTCTGCTCAAAATATAGATTGTGGGCACTCGTTAGAACCGCCTCATCGAGGCGGTTCTAACGAGTACCCACAATCTATATATTAGAGCAGAAATAAGAAAAATAAGGTATACCCCCGGAAACCCTAGTTTTACTATATAAAAGTGGGGTTCAAGGGGATCTAATTTATATAGGCGTGTTTTTGTGATGTCTCTTTGTCACACATTAAGAAAAAACGCATATTCAAACAAATGGTAAAATTTTACCACCAAAGATGATTTGTGGGTTCGAGCCTCGCTCGGGACACATGTGAGACGCCAAGTTCTGCAACGGAAGGTCAGGTGGTTTTTCTCCGGGTACTCCGGTTTTCGCCCACCTCTGATTAACGATCGGCTCGATATGAGTGAAATAATCTTGAAAGGGCCGTAAAACCAAAACCAAACAAAACAAAACAAAGATGATTTTTTTTTTTCAGAAAAAACATCTTAATATATATTTTTCATATTTCTGTTCATAAAAAAGATTGCGGGTACTCCTTAGAACCTCCTCGCCGAGGCGGTTATAATGAGTACCCACAATCTATGGTTTTTAGCAGAAAGAAAAAAAATAATATATACCCCTGTAAACCCCAGTTTTACTGTATAAAAGTGGGTTCATGGAGGTCTGAACTGGTATTTTGTGCAACTCTTACTGGACTTAATCATTATTTTTGAACAACCACCATACCGGCCGCGTGGCCTAATGGATAAGGCGTCTGACTTCGAATCAGAAGATTGCGAGTTCGAGTCTCGTCGTGGTCATTATTGTTTTCTAATCTCTAATTTTTACTCACGAATGAGACTCAACAAGAGTGCTAAGAAGGCCCGAAATCTCTCACCTGATTGCAAACTGTCGGTAACTTCTATGCAGCATAACTGTTGCACTCAAGACATATTAATACCTAAACCCCGCCCATCGGGGCTTGAAGAAATATATGGGCTGCATGATGCTTCCACGCAGGGTTTTTTTTTTGTTTTGTTTTGGTTTTATGGCCCTTTCAAGTTTATTTCACTCATATCGGGCCGATCGTTAATCAGAGGTGGGCGAAAACCGGAGTACCCGGAGAAAAACCACCTGACCTTCCGTTGCAGAACTTGGCGTCTCACATGTGACCCGAGCGAGGCTCGAACCACAGCGTTGAGAGACCTAATGATCAAGAGTCAGCGCTCTTAACCACTAGGCCACGGAGGCCCGTCCCACGCAGAGTTGAATCCGACCCACACACGAGTAAGGGTAAACCGCTTAGAGGATCTAAGCCTGCCCAGGCAAAGCGGTGCGCACGACTCGGACCGTCCATTCTTATAAACCCTATTGGTTTCATTGGGCGACAGGACTTGAGATGTCATTTCATCTCAATGTCGGGTAAAAGTCCCACAACATTGGAAGCAACGTCTCCAAAATGACCTTTACAGTGTTGACGGATAAGTTAAACCCCAAATCAAACAAACAGACATATGGCTACCTGGGTGACATTGTTGCGAAGTTTAAATGAAACTGGATTAGAGTGCAGGAGAGATTGTCATTTAAAGATTTTTCTTCTTTTAAGTTTGCCAGCCCTTATCTTCCATGGAACAAAACAATTTTACTTATTTTAGTACAATCATGTGACGTTTGAAACGCATTTCATAAAAACATGTGAGTTTTTTATGTTTGATGGAATGTGTGTATAAATAGCCATCGGAAAACGCTATTTTACGAATATAACACAATTTATTGCATCAATCCATTGTTCCATTGAAACTATTCATTGTAATAGTATAGGGAGAGGACTATCTAATATTGTCATAACGTATGTCCAACCCTTTGTGCTTTTTGCCATAAAATATCTTTAATGTAATCTAAGAAGCTCTACATTACGAAAACACGCCTATACAATTACATGGTCATCTTTTTCGCCGAAAAATTGAAGATTTTTTATATGAAAAATTGTAATATTTTTCTTATTTCTGCTCAAAATATAGATTGTGGGTACTCGTTAGAACCACCTCGCCGAGACGGTTCTACGAGTACCCACAATCAATGATTTTGAGCAGAAAGAAAAAATATATACCCCTGTTAACCTCAGTTTTACTATGTAAAAGTGGGGTTCATGGGGGTCAGAACGGGTATTTTCTGCAACTCTTACTGGACTTTATCCTTATTTTTGAACATCACCGTATTGGCCGCGTGGCCTAATGGATAAGGCGTCTGACTTCGAATCAGAAGATTGCGAGTTCGAGTTTCGTCGTGGTCATTATTTTTTGCCTTTCTAATCTCTAATTTTTACTCACGAATGAGACTCAACAAGAGTGCAAAGATGGTCCCGAATCTCTCACCTGATTGCAAACTGTCACAGCTTCTGAAAGTCATGTCGGTAACTTCCATGCAGCATAACTGTTGCACTCAAGACATATTAATACCTAAACCCCGCCCATCGGGGCTTGAAGAAATATATGGGCTGCATGATGCTTCCACGCAGAGTTGTTTTGTTGTTTTTTTTTTTTTTGGGGGGGGAGAGGGTTGGTTGTACGGCCCTTTCAAGTTTATTTCACTCATATCGGGCCGATCGTTAATCAGAGGTGGGCGAAAACCGGAGTACCCGGAGAAAAACCACCTGACCTTCCGTTGCAGAACTTGGCGTCTCACATGTGACCCGAGCGAGGCTCGAACCACAGCGGTGAGAGACCTAATGATCAAGAGTCAGCGCTCTTAACCACTAGGCCACGGAGGCCCGTCCCACGCAGAGTTGAATCCGACCCACACACGAGTACTGGTAAACCGCTTAGAGGATCTAAGCCTGCCCAGGCAAAGCGGTGCGCACGACTCGGACCGTCCATGCTTATAAACCCTATTGGTTTCATTGGGCGACAGGGCTTGAGATGTCATTTCATCCCAATGTCGGGTAAAAGTCCCACAAAATTGGAAGCAACGTCTCCAAAATGACCTTTACAGTGTTGACGGATAAGTTAAACCCCAAATCAAACAAACAAGCATATGGCTACCTGGGTGACAGTGTGGCAAAGTTTGAATGAAACTGGGTTAGAGTTCAGGAGAGATTGTCATTTAAAGATTTTTCTTCTTTTAAGTCTGCCAGCCCTTTTCTTCCATGGAACAAAACAATTTTACTTATTTTAGTACAATCATGTGACGTTTGAAACGCATTTCATAAAAATATGTGAGTTTTTTATGTTTGATGGAATGTGTGTATAAATAGCCATCGGAATACGCTATTTTACGAATATAACACAATTTATTGCATCAATCCAATGTTCCATTGAAACTATTCATTGTAATAGTATAGGGAGAGGACTATCAAATATTGTCATAACGTATGTCCAACCCTTTGTGCTTTTTGCCATAAAATATCTTTAATGTAATCTAAGAAGCTCTACATTACGAAAACACGCCATACAAATACATGGTCATCTTTTTCGCCGAAAAAATGAAGATTTTTTATATGAAAAATTGTAATATTTTTCTTATTTCTGCTCAAAATATAGATTGTGGGTACTCGTTAGAACCGCCTCATTGAGGCGGTTCCTAACGACTACCCACAATCTATATATCTGTATATTAGAGCAGAAATACGAAAAAATAGTTTTACTCCTGTAAACCCCAGTTTCACTATATAAAAGCGGGGTACGAGGGGGTTAAAATCATATAGGCCTGTTTTCGTGATGAAGTAAATGCTCCTGAAATTGTTGGCCAAAGTCGGGTGCTGGGTTTTACCGGATAGTATTTTCGGCTCAATGCAGTCCGTTTCAGTTCAGTTTTAGTGCATAATGTAGTTTCGAATTTTCCTGCGCTCAAACTTCAGCGTTTTGTGGAACTGTCATAGTAAAGAGCTCTTTAAAATGATTTCGACGTTAATATTTTTTGTGTTTCTGTTGGATTTGACTTCTTTTTGTTTCGAGTAGCAGTTTAAGATGGGAATGGAATTCTCATGAAATCTGTCCAATTTCAAGATGGCGAACTAGATGAAACGAAGTCTGGGTGCCTAAGTATGTTAGTTCCAACATCTCCACAGTAAAGTCATTCGATAAATAAGCCTGCATAGGAATAGTGTGCATAGATAATGTCACCGACTCATTATCACATTGATAGTGTTGACTGGGTAGCCGCTAAACTGACGCCAACCAGCAAGCAAATTTGAATGTGTTAGTCTTTAACAATTCTTTTTGAAGTGTGTTGAGCATGAACGATATTTTATAGAAAAGATAGAAGCCTCTGTGGTGTAGTGGTTATGCTACTCGCCTGATAAACCAGGGATTGCAGGCTCGATCCCGGGCTTCTCCAGACTTTCGGATGAGTCCCGTCTCCGTTTGACCTTAGTTGTTGGTGGGACGTAAAACTGAAACACACTCACTTACTTTATAGAAAAGGTCTGATGACAGTTAACTGTCACTTGCGACTTTAACGTAAATTCCTGGTGACAGGGATCTCGATAAGACGCTTTTAAAGAAAACCGACAGTAATATACAGTAACATTCCACTATTAAGACCACCTACAATTTAGATAATTCTTCCTAAAAAGCTTATTTATTTGGTTGCATTTATTCTTTCTTTGCGTTTTTCTGTATTCAAAGGCCTCTGGTCAGAGAGATCAACTTTGGGACTGTTCAAAAGTGGTCTTAAAGACCACCTTTGAACAGTCCCAAAGGTGGTCTTAATATATACTGGGAGGACCGAAGTTCGAGGACGTAAGCGCATTGGTCAGTTTATATTTCTATAAATAGCATTATATTTAAAAAGTTGGTAACAAAATAGTAAACACAACATTTGATGAATACCCTGCAGGCACAAAACGTTGACTCAACGTTGAACTAACGTTGAAACAACGTGTTCAACGTTGTTTCAACGTTAGTTCAACGTTGAGTGCCTGCTGGGTAAACTGTCAGAAACAAACATGAAATAAACGAGCAAACTTCGACAGAGCTTATTATTTATTGAAAGACCCATTTCCTAGTCATTTTCAAAATGGAATTTAAGTTCGAGTGAGGATCATTAAGGTGGTTTGCGGGGTTAAAACAAAATGAAGGCAAGTCATTGATAACAAGATACTTTTATTGTAAATAACATAAATTTTTTCTGGAAATCATTTGGAAAATGTTGATTTTTTTTTTTTACTCATTCTTCATGTGTACTCAAAAGTTTATTCTTCTTCTAGATATCTGTTTAAATCATTCTGTTCTATTCCACACGGGCCCAAAAATTTAGCTCCATTTTATAACTTGTTCATCATATATACTTCAAACGAGAATTAGATGTCCCAAGAACAAGAACAATTACCTAAAGTTTTGATTATCAAAGTTTTAATATTTCTTAAGAGCATTACATTTACTACTGCTCTCCGTTTCCCAGAAGAAAAATTAAGCCTCTGAAGTAATAAGCACAGCAGGTATGTTTAGTTAAAGAAATTTCTCACATTGATCCTCATACGAAAACAACGGATAAACATGTCTGCTGGTATATGTCAACAGTAAACAAAGGACGCTTGATAATTCTGCCAGAATGTGTGTGAATGAAGAAATCATTGGGTTAATGTTGGGTGTAAAAGTATTAACAAAAATGGTGGATTTTTGTAACTTTTTAATGTCTCAAGTAATATTTGCCTATCTGATCGGCATCGCAAGAATATTATACTGCCAAAAATGTTGGCTTGTATTTGTGGTTTGTTGTTGTTATTCACGAGAGAATAACATCAGTATAGTTTACCAACGACCTTTGAGAGTTCGACGCTCAGGCGTGCTAAGACTATTCCATGTTTTAGGGGAAGCAGGTTTCGGATTTCTTTTTTCACAGGATTTTAAAATTATTAATAAGTTTTTTGATAATGCCATTATGTAGAATTTGTGGCCAAGTGGTTAATATGATGCAATACGATCCTCAGTAAAACTATATCGCCCAATATAAAATCCCAACTGAAGGCGATTTACCTAAAACGCGGACTAGTCCAAAATTAAAAGTGCATTCACGTCTCACTGCGTTTTGAAAGACTATGGTAATCGATATATTTACATACAAATGACGTCATCGAACTTGCATCACCCTCGAAGTTGCATGACGTCACTATAGGAATTTTACAGTATTTTGAACCAGAAATGACAAATATGCCACTTATATTCAGACACCGCCATGAAATATATAACACGTATTATATAAATAAAACACAAATTTTCATGTGAAACCTGTCATTTACATTGAGATTAAATCGCAAGGATATTATCACGTTATCATTTCCTTTTCTAGCATTGTTCATTTAGTCCGGGCAATTCATTAATTAGGTATACATTGAACATAATTTGAATTTGTAGCTTCACAGAGGCTCGAATCGGATTAACCCATATATGCCTAGCGGCCTTTTTCTGGGACGTGGCAAACAGTGCAGACCCAGATCAGACATTAATTTTTTGTAAAATTTGCCGCCAACAAAAACAAAGCTGACACCCCTATAATTGGAAATGGACCACTCTAAACAAACCAGATGGAAGATTCCATTGTTACATACGGGTTAAGAAGACGTCTGTGGAATCCCCCGACTTTTCGTGTTATTTACCAGTCAGGATTCTGAAGGTTTTTAACTCGTTCATTCCTAGATGATGTCAGAAAAAAAAAACAAAAAAAACAAAAAAAAACAATAAACACAGGCCTGTTGAATAAAATGCCAACGAAGAGAAAATGCTCAATATTTTCTCCGTATGAGCGAGATGTTCTACAAAGTAGAAGTAAAACAAAGATCAGGAATCGATACAATTAACTTACTCCACCCATCAAAGACATCAAAGGGAAAGAAACACAAACATTAAGCGACCAGACCATAATGGAAACCTAAACAAAGGAAGGCCATAAGGACAGTTACTTTCCCACAAAATGGCCATATGGCCATCCAAAATAAAAAGACACAAGTGATACACACAGTAAGTAACAAACAACACCATAAATAAACCGCCACAGAAGAACCGCCTGGGAACGGTCAGTGGAATGATTTCCACTAAAACCTGGTGAGAATACAGAGGCTTTTTAATCTAAAGGCAAAAACAAAAAAAACATGCGATAAGCCAAAAGGATGCTGCCTGGAAACAAACTGTTCCCTATTGTTACATACTCCGTTTTAAACTCATTCTGGTCCGTAACTGGTCCGAAATACGCACCATTATAAGTAGGGTCTTGTGGTCCTCTTCCAGCAGGGATTTAGGGAACGGAGTACCTATATCGGGATACATACACACACGCGCATGCACACACGCACGCACGCACGCACACACACACACACACACACACACCAGAGAGAGAGAGAGAGAGAGAGAGAGAGAGAGAGAGAGAGAGAGAGAGAGAGAGAGAGAGAGTTGATTCAGAAAAATATCGCAGCAGCTTTACAAATCACGAAAGAATTTTCTGTCATGAAATCAGATCTCATTCCTATACCTGCAAATATGTGTTGCCTACATGTACGTTTGTGCGCGCAGCTGAGATCTATGGTCCTGTTAATTCCGATTTATTTTCCTTTCATTCCTGAGTAAAGGTACTGTGTAGCTTTCAGTGTAAAAAGTAATATGTCTCCCATGAAACCAAACGATTGCATGATTACAACACGCTTAGGCACCATGCCCTTAAGCTAAAAAGGTTAAATCAATCAACCGTGACGTATGGTTACCAGTCCGGCCACGATCCTGTGTTTTGTTTTGTTTGATTTGAGGTTTAACGTCCCCGTCAACACTGTATAGGTCATTTTGGAGACGTTGCTTCTAATTTTGTGGGTCTTTTACCCGACACTGAGATGAAATGACATTAAAAGTAATGTCTCCCATGTCAATAGGGGCCAACCCTTAAAGAAAAGAATTTGCTCCTCAGGAGCAAATTCTTTCCTTTAAGAGTAGACCCCTTTTTCAGTGGGGCCCATTCCCCTTAAGTCAGAGGGCAAGGGCCTGTTGTGCTTGAAGCAGCTGCAGGATGGGGCTGTTTTTATTATTATTATTTTTATTTTTTTTTTATTTTATTTTTTTTTCTCACACTCTTTACTTTATTTCCTTTTTAATGTTCCATGTCTTGGGACTGGCTTGAGATGGACGGTTGCTTGATGACTCGGCCGCTGACCAGCAAGCTATTGTCAGATACTGTCGCCAAGTACTGGTGAACCGCTAAGAGGGTCTAAGCCTTCCAGCAACAGTGAAGGTAACTGACCGACCCTACCTTACATAAGTTGTGGACTGGGCCTTAAAACCGCAACACATAATCAAAGCGCCAAAGGCACTGAAATGACGGATTCTATGAGAAAATCAAAACACTGTGAAAACTTACAGACAACCTTTCTAAAAAGATCTTAGAATTTAGAAAAGAAGATCTGCAAATTCCATTGTATGATATGTTTGCAGATGTCTATACACCGGTGGTATCATGAAATGCCATTCGATGTTTCAAATTTTGGAGAAAAACTATTTACGTTTTCAACACCAAACATTAAAATTCAAGTTTTAACAATGCTACTGTCAATTAGTAACATTTTTGTCTGGTCGGTTGTGGATACCTAGCCCCCCAAAAATACTCTATTTTTCACAAAGAGATCGGAGGTGAAAGGCTGGGCAGTCCAGTACATGAATTCCATTGCCTTGAAGACATTTTTTGGTAAGAACTGCACTATAAATCCGCGCGTAGTCCTGCTGGATTAGTTATCCCGGTTTCTGAGCGTAAACAAATAAATGGAACCACGTGAGGCCGACGCTCACAGTTCAGTTAACGTCTCAGCCATGATCTTGAATGTTCTTTATGTCGCTAGCTACATGCAATAGCTCGACATACCATTTCGCTTATTCCATCCGATATGTCATGCTCTATTACGCACACGTCGCCTCGGCATACCTTACACCTATATGTCGAAACATTCCGAAACGACAATCAGCGTGATTCACGCTGAAGTGCGATGTGTCACTGAAACGCATATCACGCGAGTCGCTTAGACACCAATATCCATGTACGTATTTCATGCACCAGCGTAAGTGTTCTGCACTGTGTAGACGTCTTAATTTTGGTCACGACAGGGACGTCTAGCTCTCAGAAGTGCATCGCATAAGGGCGACGAACAGTGGCAGTGCTTATTAGTCGGTAGTTGAAACCCTTTGTTTATCTACAGGTACAGTGTAGCAGATGCCGGTGGAAATCTGCTTCGCATATGCGTCTGTCGGATGAATCGATCTTGACGTACTGACGTTGGTCTTCCGCTACGTCGACGTCCACTAGCGTCTTCTGTTGATAGTAAGATGTCGCTCCAACAGACAAATGGATCATACACATGTTGCACCCAAAATCAGAGCCAACGCCATCCGCTTTCCGACCAGCTTCTAACTGTCCATTAGAAGCCTCCGTTAGGTAGTGGTTATGCTACTCGCCTTGTAAACCAGGGATCGCAGGATTGATCCCGGACTTCTTCAGACTTTCGGATGTGTCTTTAAACCGAGGTATCGTCTCCGTATGACCTTAGCTGTTGGTAGGACGTAAAACTCAAACACTCACTCACTCATTCTAACTGTCCAGGGTTTAATGAAAAATGTTGCAAAACGTTCTCACTTGGTGCTTTTTGAGAACAAAATACAATTTCTTCTTTTCTAGGCACGACCTTACATCACACATCAAAAGTTTGATCCTGAACATGTGTTTTCTATCAGTGCTGGTGTGAAGGTGGTACACAAGCTGGTTGGCCCCCGCCCATCGGAGCTTAAAGAAATAGATGTGCTGCATGGTGCTTCCACGCAGAGCTGAAACCGACCCGCTCACGAGTACTGGTAATCTGTTTAGAGGATCTAAGCCTGCCCAGGCAAAGCGGTGTGAGTCGGACCGTCCATGCATATAAACCTTTTGGTTTCATTGGGCGGCGGGACTTGAGATGTAATTTCATCTCAGTGTCGGGTAAAAGACCCACAGAATTGGAAGCAACGTCTCCAAAATGACCTATACAGTGTTGACGGGGATGTTAAACCTCAAATCAAACAAAACAAAACACAGGATCGTGGCCGGACTGGTAACCATACGTCACGGTTGATTGATTTAACCTTTTTAGCTTAAGGGCATGGTGCCTAAGCGTGTTGTAATCATGCAATTGTTTGGTTTCAGAATCAAAGCACCGAAAGTGTTGATGGGATGTAGGTTGGGGTAAAAATCCTTGGCTGAGATTAAACTGTTTAATTTAACACCAAATTTCAAACAAATAGTGAAGAGTTTGATAAGAAGCGCGTTCTGCAGCGTCCAAACTTGTTCTACACTGTTTGCCAACTCACACTATGATTCCAGGATGCCCCTCTTCAGTCTTATGGAATACTCTGATCTCATTGCGGCTATTTTCTGCAAGAAAAATGTTATTCTGAGAAGTCAGTGATAGTCACGTAGACGTCAGCTCTGAATCGTTATTTTTATTAGTAACTTCGGGTCGAATGCCAAACAATCAACACAAACATAGCCGGGTCGTTTGTCAGCCTTGGGTACATGTAAGTGTTATCTGTAAAATCTGCATTTGAATAAAATCTTCGATCTGGCAAACAATGTTGACTAAGATCAAACGCCACAGAACACGGTGCTGATCTTGTTCTACATTTTTCGCATCAGTTACTTACTTCTTAAGTTTAAACGGATCAGTCCAAGTCCTCGTTCATGACCAGCCTGCATTTAGAGACAATCGGCATGAGTGTTGTCAGTGCTTTGATTTATTCACTGCCTTGAGTTTCTGGAGTGTACTCTTCCATCGCGGAAGTTGGGCTCGTCCATTCTGCTAAATATGGCACCTAGAATCATATCGCATGACCTACACTGTTTGCATAGGTATCTGTATCATATTCCAGGGTTGAAAGGGACAACCTTTCTCGCAAAGTCTGATATACACCTAGTTGTAACTGACCTAGACTTGACCTCGAATGTCGGAAAACCCATTTATATTCTGGCCTGCAGCTGGCCGGCTGTCTTTAAGGATTAAATATTGACAGCACTGTTACAAAACAGTGTGAAACCTGAGCAGACGTCTGAGCAGACGCCGCATTGATCTGGGCATACAGTCTCGCATGATGCAGCTGATTCATATGAAATGCTGAATCTATTCGCTGAAAGGTAAGATAAAATCGTCAAGTCTTCTGCTTAAAAAGTTTGTATTGCGATTATAGGATGTACAATTTTGATAACTGTGCCAAACCGGACTACTTTTTGTGCGCACTCATATTTATTTGGCGGTGAAAGCCGGAAGAAAGTCGTGAGAAAGCCTGAACTACTTTACAACACGCAGGATAGCTAGAAATGACAGATTGAATCTGTCATTAAAAATGATACAGAAGCCAGATGTATATAAGGCGGTGTCCATGAAATTGTATGTGGCGGACGCTTCATACGTTCTAACTGACAGGCTGGTTTTTTTATGAAACCATTCTGTTCGTAATTGCATCAAAGACACTGTTCAGACTGTGTGGCTTCTCAACATGTTCATTGTATTTACTGTATGCGTGTGGCATTACTCTGAATTGGTATTTAAATTGCTCAAAACTGCTGCACAGTTGACATAAGCGCGCTTTTCCTGAATGGGGTTATATATAAGCAGTTAAGCAGTACAGCGCAAAAATGACAACACGTTGTAAGAAGTGGCAAAACAATTGAACCGAGATCGAGAGTTTCACGCTGGACATTATGCATTGTTTCCTTCGGCATATTACCATGTACATGGGTTTCTACCAAGACAGACCTGGACATAATCCTCGCCAGATAGATAGGATAGATAGATGGATGGATGGATGGATGGACAGAGATAGATAGATAGATAGATAGATAGATAGATAGATAGATAGATAGATAATAGATAGATAGATAGATAGATAGATAGATAGATAGATAGATAGATAGATAGATAGATAGATAGATAGATAGATAGATAGATAGATTGTAATGGAGACTACATAAGATTTTTTGCCAACCAGGAAAACACAAGTTTCACTTTGATACCACACCTATGCGCTATGCGGCTTTCATATGTTTAGTAATAGTATTTGATGTATTCATAAATTCTGTTCGAAAAATACATGTGCAATACTCATTATAATCACCTCGTTGAGGTAGTCGAAAACTCGAAAACGTTACAGCTATATACTCTACCTTGATCCGCTACTGGGTACGACCCGTTACTGGGTACTTCACGTACCCAGTAACGGGTCGTACCCAGTAGCGGATCAACACGACTTTGATAAGTCACCAAAACAGTATGAAAGCCATTGCACAATCTTGTTATTGGCTTCAATATATATTTTCTATTGATTATAATAACATGACACAAGTAAATTAGTGTGCCACACGGGCTAGCGACAATAATTGTGACTAGGAAGTACAAATTATACATGTATGTAGCAAAGTCAAACATAACAACAGTATAGAATTTCAGTTTTTTTTTGTCATTCGACTTCACAGCAGGGATATTCATTTCAATCAAGTAGTCATTGTCGTCGACGCAGTAGTAGTAGTTGCAGTAGTAGTACTAGATGTAATAATAATAATAATAATAATAACACTTATGATATCACTATTATCTGTTATGATTGTAATTATTATTATTATAATTATTATTATTAGTAGTAGTAGTAGTAGAAGAAGTAATAATAATAATAATAATAATAATAACACAAATGATAACACTATTTTCTTTATATGATTGTACATGTAATTATAATAATTTTTATTATTATTACTATTAATAGTAGCTGTAGCAGCAGTAGTTATTAAAAAAAAAAATACTTTGCTACTTCCTCCTTGCAACTACTACTCTCTTGTTATTTATATTGTGTACAATGACAATGAAGTATACGTCTTCAACCGCTAGGTTGTCGTCAAGAGGTGTCATAAAAATACGATCATAATTTTGAAGAATATGTAAACAAGAGCCGCGTCAAATACATAGAGGATATTTACTTTTTTTGAGATGAATATCAAAAATATTTCATCGAGTGTGATGAAAATATCAGAATTTTCACGAGTGCGAAGCACGAGTGAAAATTCTGATGTTTTCAACACACGAGACGAAATATTTTTGATGTTTATCGAAAAAAAAGTAAATTTTCTTTTTATTTGATAATATTTTAGGACACTTTCTGTAATTGATCAATCGGTTCTTACGTCACAATTTTTGACTTGGCTATGACGTCACAACTGTCAGTTGCAAACCATAAACAGTCGCCATTTTAATACAGCATTTTTACAGTTCAGAGAATGCTTTTTCAAGGTATTTTACAGAATTATTGTAGATAACATTTGAATTTTGGCGAGAAAATAGTCCGGGCTGCTACTGTGAAAATAGCATGGTCATGTTATTTTTCACACTGTGAAAATATCATTTATATTTTCACAGTGTGAAAATATATTTTTCACAGTGTGAAAATATCACTTTTATTTGTTTCAGATATGCACGGATTTCACTGCTATGTATTAAATAAAAAGTGATTCATAACACGGGCGGGCGTCAAAGGCTCAGATCCGACCGTCTCCATGACGATTCTACTTGGAAAACATGTGTACAGTACATCCTACCATATGTATTCTACACATCGGCCCGTCCATGCTCTATTGGTTTCATTGGGTCATTGCATCTCAATGTCGGGTAAAAGTCCCACAAAATTGGAAGCAACGTCTGCAAAACGACCTTTACAGTGTTGACTGGGACGTTAAACTTCAAATCAAACAAACAAAACACTCGGACAATAGTTAAACAACATGTGCGTTAAGAATCGGCGTTCTATGTAAGGTAATTCAGCTTGCATTATCACCGGTTACAAAAACTTTACATGCAGTGTCAGGATGATGTGCCCAGCTTAATTTTAATCTGTAAGTTGTAATAAAACCCGCCTGTTTGAGGCTCTGGTAGGGAGTCAAAAGGAAAGGTTTTTGGTCAGACGAATATATACAGTAAGACCACCATATTCAAGACTAATTCTGATTAAAAAAGCTTATTTAGAAGGGTACACTTATTCTTTCTTTGTGTTTTCTGCATATAGTGTCCCCTGGTCAGGGACGACCTTTAGGACTGTTCAAAAGTGGTCGTAAAGACCACTTTTGAACAGTCCAAAAGGTGGTCTTAATATAGGAATTTACTGTACCTTAATCAATACAAGTTTGTTCGAAAAGCAAAGCGAATGAAACGTCGCCTTCAAGTTTTCTGCAGCTTACAAATGTAAGTTTGAATAATTAGAGAGAGAGAGAGAGAGAGATCCTATCTACTATCTATCTCGGTAGGATATTCTTATACGCGACATCCGCAATGACCTGTTCTGTAAGTATAGAGAGAGAGAGAGAGAGAGAGAGAGAGAGAGAGAGAGAGAAATTTAAAAGGCATAATAAATATTGACATGGATAGTTCCGCCCAGTCTTGTATTTGTGACCCAAGGGAGTGGTCCTCCGAGAAGAAATTGGAAAAAAGTTAAGAATAGAGCTGCTAGATTGGTGACAAGCAATTACTGCCTTGAATATAAGAGTATTACTGAATGGAAGCCCCCCATTGGGGCTTGAAGAAATATATGGGCATGATGCTTCCACACAGAGCTGAAACCGACCCGCACACGAGTACGGTTAAACCTCATAGAGGTTCTAAGCTTGCCCAGGCAAAGCGGTGCGAGTCGGCCCGTCCATGCCTATAAACCCTGCTGGTTTCAGTGGGCGACAGGGCTTGAAATGTCATTCCATCTCAATTTCGGGTAAAAGTCCAACAAAATTGGAAGCAACGTCTCCAAAATGACCTTTACTCTGTTGACAGGGACGTTAAACCTCAAATCAAACAAACAAAACTGGAATGGAACAAGATATGTCTTATTTCTGCACGGAAACATATATTGTGAGCATGCATAAGAAGCGCCTCGGCAAGGCGCTACTAATGGTTCAGAACCGCTCACCTGAATGCTGCGTGAATGTGGAACCATATAGATTTTTGAAGGTTTTACACTGGCAGCCATCTTAGTAAAGTTACCTAAACCATTTGAGCCAAATAGAAGTGAAGGCAATGATCAAGAATCGATACAATTAACCTACAGCTCCCACCAGAGACACCAAAGGGAAAGAAACACAAACATAAAATAACGAGAAGCTAATGGAAACATCAATAGCGGAAAGCCAATAGGACAGTTACTTTCCCGCAAAATGACCAATTGGCTATCCAAAGCAAAAACAAATAAGCGATACCAACACTCAAAGACAAACCATAACAAAAATAAACCGCGACAGAAGAAGCTCCTTGGAACGGTCAGTGAGGCAAATTTTACTTGTGGGTTGGAGGGGGTGCAATCCTCGCCCTTACTTCCGTCGCGATTTAGTTCGCATGAAGGCCTCCTAACACATCAGTGCAACATCTCCGAGAACACAAAAATCAAACGACCACAGAGATGAGACAACGGTGAGGACTTGACAACAAGAAATGCTGGAGCAAAAGAAAACCAACAGTTAGACGCCGATGGGCCCGACCAGAGACAGAGCATCAGGCACCAACCAACATTACATAAAACTTAGTTCTCTCTCATTCTCAGTAAGCCTTTACGCCGGAACCATCATGGAATCTGAGGCCTGGCCACCCGGCGTGCAATTAAAGAGGGACGAAAAGTTGTCAACCGTGATTGGGTTAACTACCATGCATGCAGTCTGTCGTATAACATTTATGTTGTACCCAATCTTTTTATTTCGAAGAACGATCTTTCGAAATTGGGTGCTGAAGTCGTTGCAAGTATATCTTTTTCTGAATGTATACACTAAGTCACCATAAATTCGGGTAACGATAGACCTTGTTGCAGAAGAAATTTAAGTCGGAATGACGTCTGTAAAATTGTGAAAAGGCTTTCGCGTAGTTTATGATACCGATGACCCTGATTAAGATGTTTAGCAGTTAACAATTTATTACGAGTGTTGGAGTCAGTTACATGACTAGACACTCTGGCAAATCGAATTAATTGCGAAATATAGACACCATAGGATGCCGCACGAGGAACATCACCATCCAAGAAAGGAAAATTTACAATCTCAAAATCAAAATCATCGCGTTATCATAAATTTTCAAAATCATCTATTTATTGTTCCTCAATCCCATAAAGCTTCATATGAAGTGTGCATTACATTTGCCCAATCTTTTTCTTAAGTTTATTTTGTTATCTGAGTGATCCTGGGCCAAGGTCAATAACGTTTGGTACTCTTGCAGCTTCATTAACTCATTTAGTAACTTACGAGCGTACATATACCTATAAAGTTTACAGGCAATAACACTGTTCCAAAATTATAAATTGTCACGTTTTTCTCATACAAAAACACATGTGACCAAATCAGACCTTGGGTCAAGGTCAACACACGCTCACCGTTTAAATAAATTACAAAACTCCAATGCAAAATTTAAGTTTCAAGGAAGAAGGCCAACTAGTTCTAAAGAAAAAGGATTTTGAGTATTTTTCTTTTACCATATATGGTCATGACAGACATCTTTGTCATGATCATTTAAAAAGCAAAAGTGTACCGACATTGATATCCTTTATCAACAACTGATATTGACTCCATTATTTCTAAAACGTATCAAACATACAGTCGAACTTCAATGGCTCGAACACCTTTGGGACCTCGAAAATCTGTTCGAGACAGGGGTAGTTCGAGCCAATGAGATTACTGTCAGGAGGCATAACGAGATATTTTTAGACATCTTTTCGGTGTTCTATAATAAAAATGTATGCGGTGTGTACTCATTAGAATCGCCTCATCGAGGCGATTCTAATGAGTACACACAGCATACATTTGCAAGATAAAAGACTAAACTCTCCTTAATTATCCCCCACTATTTCTTATGTAGAAGATTTTGCTAGGGGCTCAAGAATGGGTTCGACACATCTATGGTAAACGAGCCATCGGTGTTCGAGCCATCGAAGTTCTACTGTGCTTCTTTTGATGCAATATTTTTCATGGATTTCAATTGCTTTTTAAAGGAATTGCTAAACAAATATCGGTGTGTTTTACATGCATAACAGAGAAATACTATGAGTTCTACCAGACATAAACTTGGTATTTTCCTTTTTGCTGTGAAGAAATATTTCCTCTTAGCCTGGGAAATGAATCTTTTTAGCTAGATCCACTTTTTGTACAAGATCCAAGACAGCGCTTTTGCAGTTTAATCGTTATATTCAAACGCGGGAACGTTTGAGTCACGTCGACGTTATTCATGACGTCATTGCAATGGCGTCTGGGAAGATATCAACAGACATTCAGAATGCGTGACGTTTGAGTAGGATGCAACGATGAAACAAACAAAACATGAACTTGACTATTGAATAGGAAGTACATTTTGCTTTCTTTAATCTCAAAAGTTGTTTTATCACTGAAACACTTTGTCCCTAGAAAGCGCTTTCAAAATGGCACCCATCCAGTTTTTATCCAGGCAGCTTGTGTATCGCGATAAATAGTCAACTGTAACGAATTTCAGATCCAAAATTCAAGATCCAAACTGTCCTAAAAGTCTATGGCCGCACTGGTTTCTTTATCGGATTGTTTGGATTCCTCGGTTTATAAATCCCATATTTCTAACAGGAGAATGAATAAACTCTATTTATATGTCAGGTTATGTCATCAAATGTATATTGATTAATTTTCATTTACTTGTTCCTGAAAACGTTCACATGCTATTTGGTTAAAATTGCCCAGTGATTTTTGAGCAAAACATTTCTGAATGACCTTGTGCCAAGGTCATGGCCATGCCTTGACCTTGGATACTCATGTAGTCTCATTTACTGAATTGGCAAATTGCATCTCACAGGCTGCAATAGTGTCCGAAAACTATATGGTTGTAACTTTTTTCTATACGAAAAGAGGCCAAAATTGAGCATGATCTGAAATGGTCAACGCCATCCAAGGATAATCATTTTAACAAATTATGTATGGATCGAGTCCCCAAGTTTCATGATAATCAGCCCACTGTTTTCGGAGAAGAAGATTTCTGAAGGTTTTTTTTTTTACCTCATATTGGAACTGCGGCCATTGACCAAACTCCTAAAAGCTTTCCATAAGAAATTTGAACACAAATGGTTCAGTGGTTTCTGAGAAAAAAAAATAATATCTAAATGTCACTGGGCCAAGATCCAGGAATGACCTTGTTCTTGCATTATCATGTAATTCCATTTACTGATTTTGCTTACTGTATTTAATAGTTTTCAGATTGCAGGCTGCATTAGTGTCTGAAAAATAGATGGTTTTAACTTGTTTTCCACTACAAAAGCAAATGCCCTTGGCATAAAATAGTCAAGGTTATCCAACGTCCATCAGTTCAACAAACTATGAATGGCTCGAGTCCCGAATGCTACATACCAACATTTATCAGTCACCACCTACATTAATTGCATTGTAGCACACTGACCTGATAAAGATATGCTATCTCAGGACAAGTGAGCTTTATCAGGTCAACGTGAAATTGCACTTTTATGGGACTAGTAGAAATGGGACTACTAGAAAAATTGAAAAAAAAAAATGTTATTATTACTGGAAAATAATGGAGAAATGACTTATTAAATAAAACAGGGAAAGAAAAATAAAGTCAGCTGATACTAAATATATTGACAGCCGGAATGCTGGGACCCACTGATGACCATCGATGAATGATCATAAATTACTAATATACGAGTGTACAAGGGGTAAACTAATAAATATAATACCAGATTCGTGTCTTTTGATATCAAGTTTATCAGGCGCGGCTTTGAGAACGCATGTAGAATCGCTCGGCAAGCCTCGCGATTCTACAAGCGTTCTCAAAGCCTTGCCTGATAAACTTGATATCAAAAGACACGAACCCGTGTCTTTTGATATCAAGTTTATCAGGCGCGGCTTTGAGAACGCATGTAGAATCGCTCGGCAAGCCTCGCGATTCTACAAGCGTTCTCAAAGCCTTGCCTGATAAACTTGATATCAAAAGACACGAACCTGGTATTCTCTATTTATGACGATCCGCACACTGGTTCCTGAGTAGATTTTTGATGGGATTCGCGACGGAACAAAGGGCGAGGATTGCGGCTAGGGCTGGCTAATCGGAGCTGAAAAGATAATCGATTATCAGTCCTGTCTTTGCGATCGATAATCGATTAGTAATCGCTAAGATTTTTGTCATTACTTTACCTGTCTGGCTTTCTGTCGGAGCATGACCCTTACCATATGTTGCACTTTACCATATGTATATTTGAACAGACAGGCCTGAGCAAACAGTGTAGACCCAGATGAGACGCCGCATGATGCGGCGTCTCATCAGGGTCTGCACTGTTTGCCGGCGTCTCATCAGGGTCTGCACTGTTTGCCACTCATCCAGCTATTTTATGCATAACTTTGGGTAGTAAATTGTACATATCAAGTAATCGATTAAAAGCAAATCAGAAATGATAATCATTTTTGTGGAATTTATGGATCGATTAATCGATTATACGATTAATCGTGACAGCCTTAATTGCGGCCGCGTAAAATCGAGTTCAGTCCCACAGTGAAATTCTTTTCACTGACCGTTCAAAGGCGTTGCTTCTCTCGCGGTTTATTTTTGTTTTGGTTTGTGTATTTGTGTGTGCATCGGATACCCAATTGGCAATTTTGTGGGAAAGTAACTGTCCTTTTGACTTTCGCTATTGACGTTTCCATTAGGGTCTAGTTATTTAATGTTTGTGTTTCTTTCCCTTTAGTGTCTCTGTTTGGAGCTGTGGGTTTATTTTATCGATTCCTGATCATTGCCTTCACTTCTATTTATCTTTTTTATGGGCATGACCGCGATCTTGGTCATTCTACCTAGTCCCTGCGAACAAACTTACGTTCCCCAACCCCATGGATGAAATTTGACTTCAATCGGCCCAGTGGTTACAGAGAAGATGTTTAAAAATGTTGACAGACAACAGATAACAGACAGACAACAGACCTTTCCCCTACTATACTCGTAGGCACACCACTAAGCCAATTCTCAGCTGAAGGGGGAAAGACCACAGGCTTATACTATTGTACAAAGGTCTAACGGTTGCTGCCAGCGTTCCAGCTGATGTCCCTGCCCCCCCCCCCCCCCCCACACACACACACACACACACATCCTCGGAAGTAGGCCATGTAGAAATTACCACTCATTGGCATTTCAGACGCTGAAAAAAAATAACTAGTACATTCGACTAGTTTACCTAGTAAACACAGAGGGTCACCTAGTCGTCTGTAGGTTGACTGAGCATTCTTAGTCAATTTAACTAGTCTCTCTAGTAAGCGTAAATCAATAATCGTTGACAGGGCATCTGGTCAGTATGACTACCATTTCTAGTCAGTATGACTAGGGTGTCTAGACAGTTTTCCCGCCGAATGTTGATTGACAGCTTGCAGAATGTGTAGAGGAAGCGTTCCAGACGCCAGCTTAACGTTTAGGAGAACATGCTCCAACATACAGTGGGTTGATTCTGATATTATTTCACCCAACATAAAGTGGGTTGTTGTACTCACCTTGAGCACTTTGTTCTTATTGTTTGTAACTCTGCAGGTAAGAAATATTCTTTTATTTCTTAAGCACCTAGTGGTTATAATGCTTACAAGATAAACAACAACAACAATGTCAACATACAAATATACGTCCGGAAGCTCTAAAGTCGACATTTCCGTGAATCCAAGCATAAATAATGGGGATTTTCTTTTCTGCAATATGAAAATATAACTCTGCAGGTAAGAAATATTCTTTTATTTCTTCTCTTATCTTCCTAAAGGCGCCTTTACACAGCATGTTTTTCCATATGTGTTTTGAGTACTAGTAATCAGTACTAAGAATCTAGTAATCTACGACTAAAGCAACTAGTAATCAGTACTAAGAATCTAGTAATCCTGACCATGCTTGCTAGTACTTTTGACAGTCACACCTGTACATTTGACTATTAAGCTAGTACATATGACTAGCTTAAACTAGTGAAATTTGACTAGATGAAGCTAGTCAAATGTACTAGGCTAAGTAAAGCTAGTCAAGTTGACTAGTTTTTTCTAGTCAAAATGCTTGACTAGGTCTTCCTAGTCACATCGACTATTTTGCATAGTGCTTTTTTGGACAATCATATTGACTAGGTTCCTTAGTCGGCATGACTATTTTTTTTTCTCAGTGGACCCCTACTGCGGCAACTGACATTTACATGTGACCCTTCTTTCCCCAGACCATTAGACATTGAAATGCCCTTTCACGATCCGATCATTTCCTCGGCATAGGTTGGCTAAGTTTGCCTCGTGGGTGAAAGCTATAGAACTAACCTCCCATATCATAGGTTTCGACATTTCTGATTCATATTCCGACTGTAAAGTTTCCTTTTTGTCCGGTTTAATATATGAGCCGGGGCGCAGCATTTCATACAACACACATGTATGCCCAGCGAAGAATCAGATCAGCCTGCGCATCCATATAGTCAAACCAGAGACTTCTCTTGCTGCATGAAGGAGCAATGGGCCCTTAGCTATCCTTAGAGCGCACAACGAAGACTCTGGTCAGACTGCGCGGATGCGCAGGCTGATCTGAGTCTAAGCTGTTCGCACATGTCTTATTGTAGGTTTTGTCGTGCGCTGAAATGAAACGTTAATGCTGATCATTGGCCTGTACGCCGTGGTTACCGAATACATGTTATCTTATGGTACATGCGGTTTGGAATCCAACACACCAACACAACAGCCAGAACACGATAAAACCTAGAAGGCCTGTAACAACAGCACAGACTCAGATCAGCCATCATATTCGCACAGGCTGATCAGAGTATTCGTTGTCCCAATGAAACTTATGTTGTCTCCGGGCATTCTAGACTGAAAGTTTGTTCGTTTGTATTGGAGTTTATCGGCCCAGTCAACACTATTTAGGTAATTTTGAGCCGATCAGTTTACCTGTCTACACTTTTCCTTGGCAGGCTTATACATTAGCGGTTAGCCAATACAGGGTATTCTTTCGCCAGAAATGCCCTCGCCCATAGGGGCTTGAAGAAATATATGGGCTGCACGATGCTTCCACGCAGAGCTGAATCCGGCCCGCACACTAGTACTGGTAAACCGCTTAGAGGATATAAGCCTGTCCAGGAACCGCGGTGCGAGGCGGACCGTCCATGCTAACAAACCCTATTGGTTTCATTGGGCGACAGGGATTGAGATGTACTTCATCTCAATGTCGGGTAAAAGTCCCACAAAATTGGAAGCAACGTCTCCAAAATGACCATACAGTGTTGACGGGGATGTTAAACCTCAAATCTTTCGCCAGAAATCTAGACTTACAGTAAAGTTCCGCTTTTAAGGGGATATCATGTTCGCTTTTCTATAAACGCTGTCCCACCGAATCAGGGGTCTTCTCTTAAAGGAAAGAATTTGCTCCCCGGGAGCAAATTCTTTCCTTTAAGAGTTGGCCCCTATGGACATGGGAGACAAAAATACTTTTGAAGAAGTTGCCTCCCCTAAAGGTTTTTCCATTTACTTTAAGACCAGCTAAAATTAAGGCTTATTTATGTTTTCAAAACAAGTGTTTTGTTGAAGATTCAGCTTTCCTTTCTTAGTGTTTTCTACAACCAATATCGCCCCCCCCCATTGGGGCTTGAAGAAATATATGGGCTGCATGATGCTTCCACGCAGAGCTGAAACCGACCCGCACACGAGTACTGGTAAACCGTTTAGAAGATCTAAATATGTTCTATAAAAAGGGTTATCCTTTGGAAGCAAGGAATACACCATAGAACCGGAAAATATAAAGTGTACAGGTTTTCTGGGCCGGACTACCTAGTTTCGGCCAATAAGGCCTCATCAGTGACCCTCAAATATTTTCAAAATTCCACAATGGAATCAATGATCCCAAAGGCAAAGAAAATATGAACTACACATTGATGTAGGGCAGGGCGACTTTTTACGGCCGCCACACATTCCCACACATCAGCTGTAGTGACGTTAAATATGTTCTATAAAAGGGTTATCCTTTGCCTGCCAAGGCAAAGCGGTGCGAGTCGGTCCATCCAAGCTTATAAACCCTATTGGTTTCATTGGGCGGCAGGTCTTGAGATGTCTCAAAAATGACCTTTACAGTGTTGACGGGGACGTTAAACATCATATCAAACAAATCAAACAAACATCTACAACAAACGTCTTGGTAAGAGACCACCTTTGGTACAGTTTCAAAGGTGGTCATAACATAGGAAAACAACTTTGGGACTGTTCAAAAGTAGTCTAACAGACCACATTCCAACAGTCCTAAAGGTGGTCTTCCTATACTGTACGACGTTTACTGCATGGGTTGACAAATAGCTTTGCTGGTCGAACATGTCCTCTGGTAGATTTTTGCGTGCGTCAGCCCACAAATAAATGACGGCTCCATTTGCATTTAGTGTTGCATGAGCAGAAACTGGACACATGTCAAGATATAGAGCCATCTATGTAACACTATAGTGTGTTCACTACCACCGCCGCCTCCGCCATCCTTGCCGTTGTCTGATACTTGATTCCAGCCAAAATGTTCCTCCGGATTATTATCGTTGCATAGATCGTCCCGGCATTTATACTCGCAGGATGGGTAAATACCATGACCGCTACAACACTTGTCCCCATCACATATGGGTTGTTGGGGCTGACACGATCTTGTTAGTGAGCGAATATGCGTCATATCTGAAAATACAGCAAAATTCCTATATTAAGATCACCTTTGGGACTGTTCAAAAGTGGTCTTTAAGACCACTTTTGAACAGTCCAAAATGTGGTTCCTGGCTAAAGGACATTGTGTGCAGAACACACGAAGAAAGAATAAATGCACTCTTCTAAATAAGCTTTATAAATCAGAATTAGTCTTAATTTTAGGTGGTCTTAATAGCGCAATTTCACTTTTTTAAGAAAGAATAGTTGAAACTGTTAAAGAAGTAGCAGATTTTTAAACTAAAAGAAAAGTCACCGAAGAATAAATGCGTCAGCGCGTGAGAAAAGAGTTCTTATCGTATAGGCGACCATTAAAGGCTAGGGCAAGCTTGCGTATAAGCATTGCCTCGCCAAGGCCTCGCCATGGAGATCTTGCAAGAAGCCAAGTGTACATCACGAAAATACTCCAATATAATTCTGAACCCGTTGGAACACCCATGTCTCTAGTAAAACTGGGGTTTACAGGGATATAGCTTTTGTTGCTTATTTCTTCTCTAAAAATAAATAATGGGTGCTCACGTCGAAGTTCTGCTAGTGCACACACTTTGCTGTTCAGTAGATATCTAGGTTGCCTAGATATCTACTGACATGAATTCTACCGGCCTTGAACCTGATAGGATGTCGCGTTACATTTTAAGTGCAAAAGAGTTTAGGACACTAATACATGTACCTTGATTATACAAAGTCTTTGTGACGCACATGTACGGTGCAGTACATGCTATCGTAACTTGACCCACTGTAAAGTTCTGTGGTGATGTCACACATTCGTAGTTGATGGTTGGATCTGAAGATCGCGTGTAAGTACAGCTGTAGCAGGTGAAACCGACTCCTGTAAAAAGGTAAGAAACATCAGACTATATTAATGGCATTGCTATCATTCATGACTCCGCCCCCGCCCATCGGGGCTTGAAGAAATAGATGGGCTACATGATGCGTCCACGCAGAGCTGAAACCTATGGAAGCCGATAGGGGACATTTTGACTTGTGACTTTTGAACTTGTGACTTATGACTTGCGACGTCGGAGTTGCATGCCTAATTTTTGCGACTTATGACTTTTGACTTTCGACAAATCTGACGCAGTGGAAGACGGCGGTCAACGACGGTGTCGATCCAGCGATTTTGCTGCTCCTGTATTATATTGTTTGATGAATGCCATTAAGAAGACTTGTTTATGCTTTTTACTCTGTTTTTGTTATCTTTGTATGACTTATGACTTGCGACTTATAACTTTGACTAGTGATTTATGACTTGTGACTTATCACTTTCGACTTATGACTTGTTGACTTTTGGTGCAAACCCGAAAAATATCGGGTAGCGGACAACAGCACCGACAATTCCGGTGTATATTGTTTAGAAATGCCACTTAGAAGACCCTGTTTCATGTATTATCAACTCTGTTTTAGTGACAATTTACTACCGCCTGTGTTGTTATGCCCTATTACTTTAGATTCGCGCCAAGAAATTGTCTTAAGTTGCAAGTCAAAACTCAAAAGTCATATGTGACAAGTCATAAGTCGAAAGTCACAATTCGAAAGTGAAAAGTCATAAGTGACAAGTCAAAACTCATAAGTCAAAATTCATAAGTGACAAGTCATAAGTCTTAAAAATTCACAAAATCAGAGTAAATAACCTACCATATGATCTTTTCGGTGGCATTTTTCAAACAATATAAAACAGAAGGAGAAAAATCGCTTGCCTCACCGGTATCTTAGCCGTCGTTGTCCGAAATCGGCCGTTGCTTGAGGTATGTCAAAAGTCACAAGTAAAAAGTCATAAGTCGCAAGTCGGTAGTCACAAGTCGTTAGTGACAAGTCAAAATGTCCCCTATCGGCTTCCATAGAAACCGACCCGTACATGAGTACCGGTAAACCGCTTAGAAATCTAAGCTTGCCCAGGCAAAGCGGTGCGAGTTGGACTGACCATGCTTATAAACCCATTTAGTTTCATTGGACGACAGGGCTTGAGATGTCATTTCATCTCAATGTCGGGTAAAAGTCCCACAAAATTGGAAGCAACGTATCCAAAATGACATTTACAGTGTTGACCGGGACGTTAAACATCATATCAAACAAAACAAACAAAGGCACATGTATTCCGGGCTGGTTTCATATTGGTTCACGCTAGAAAAGATGAAAATACAGACAAAAGAGGCAGTCAGAAGGATGCACAGTATCAAAAGACATATGAGCCAGCGCATGACAAAACCTACAATAAGACATGTTCGCCCAACGAAGACTCACATCAGCCTGCGCATCCATATAGTCTAACCAGAGACTTCTCTTGTTGCATGGAGGAGCATTGGGCCCATAGCTATCCTTAGAGCGCAAAGCGAACACTCTGATCAGACTGCGCAGTCTGATCTGAGTCTTCGTTGAGCGCGCACGTCTTTTTGTAGGTATTGTCATGCGCTGGCTCATATAAGTAACAAAAGTTACAGCGAACATTTATAAAAAATCCATATATGTGTAATAAATACCAAAAAAGCAAGACTTTAAGATAAACAGAAAAGAGAAGAACTTTTGGTTCATCAAGAAAAGACCAATCTGTCTTCTGAAGTTCCGACGCGGTACTAAGGCTCTTATGTCCTACATTACAGCTCAGCCTAGAAGTGTAATAGGTGACCGGGCCCTTACTAATCATATTTTACAGTCAGATGATTTTCTTGCTTTCCTTTTTCCATATTGAGCTATTATTGACATACACTTCATGCATTCGACACACCTGTTTAACACCTTTTACTGTGCGCTGACTCCCCTTGCCGTTGGAAATCGACGTTTTACTAGGTTTCATTAAGTTGCAAACAAAACCACTCAAATCCGGTATTATGTTTGCGTTTTAAAATGTACATCTTACAAACAAGTTGGCAAATTGGATACGGGCTTTGTAAGAAAATCCGACGAGAATAAAAACCATCCTCACTGGTTTATGAGGTGAGTGGATTAACCACTACACGACGGAGGTTCTGAAATATTGAACTGATTGTTTTTGTTTCGCTAGTTTAACCCACTGTATACTAGCGGGCTCTTCCATTGTTATATGTTGAACAAGTCCATTTGTGATATCAGGGGTGTCAGGCCTATTTTCTTGGCGGAAAATTCTGTTAGCACATAGTGCAGGCCCTAATCAGCTGATCTTGGCCTGAACTGTTTGCCAAGGTACCCCTTTAGGGGTTTTCCGCATGAAATGCGTTAAATAGAAGTGATGGCAATGATCAGGAATCGATACAATTAACCCACAGCTCCCATCAGAGACACCAAAGGAAAGAAACACAAACATGAAACAACATACCCTAATGGAAACATCAATAACGGAAAGCCAAAAGGACAGTTACTTTCCCACAAAATTGCCAATTGGCTATCCAAAACAAAATAATATAAGCGATACACACACTCAAAGACAAATCATAACAAAAATAAACCGCGACAGAAGAACCGCCTTGGAACGGTCAGTGAAATGAACTCCACTGGGGGGCTTAAATCGATTTTACGTGGCCACAATCCTCGCCCTTACTTCCGTCGCGATTTAGACAAATTATTTGTTCAGTTCGCATGAAAGCCTCCTAACTCATCAGTGCAACATATCCGTGAATACAAAACAATCAAACAACCAGCGAGATGAAACAACGGTCTCGACAGCAAGAAACCACTGAAATGGGGGCTTGGAGCAAAAGAAAACAACAGTTAGACTCCGATGGACCCGACCAGAGACAAAGCATCAGGCACCAACCAACATTACATAGAATTAGATTCTCTCTAATTCTCAGTAAGCCTTTACGCTGGAACCGTCATAGAATCTGAGGCCTGACCAAACGGCGTGCAATTAAAGAGGGAAACAAAGTTGTCAACCGTGATTGGGTTAACTTCCATGCATGCAGTCTGTCGTATAACATTTATGTAGTACCCAATCCTTTTATATCGAAGAACGATTTTACGAAATTGGGTGCTGGAGTCATTGAGATTATATATTTTTCTGAATTTGTATACTAAGTCACCATAATATTCGGGTTCCGATAGGCCTTGTTGCAGAAGAGATTTAAGTCCAATATTGAATTTTGAAATTAAATCAGAATGACGTCTATAAAATTTTGAAAATGCTTTGCGTAGTTTATGGTACCGAAAACCCTGATTAAGAAGTTTAGCCGTTAACAATTTATTACGAGTGTTGAAGTCAGTTACATGACTACACACTCTGGCAAATCGAATTAATTGCGAAATATAAACGCCATATGATGGCGCACGAGGAACATTACCGTCCAAAAAAAGGAAAATTTACAATCTCAAAAACAAAATTATCGCGTTATCATAAATTTTGCAAGAAACAAACCCTTCTACAATAGAAATGTGTAATTCCAAAAACGGGGCCTCTGTATCAGAAGAATTTGCTTTATTTAACTGAAGTTCGAGGGGGGGTGCGGGGTGGAGGGGGGGGGGTTGGGTGGAGGTGAGAGGTGGGGGGTGGAATCTGACTGATCCAACCATCGAAATAGGTATTGTCAATATTTAATAAATCATCCAAATATCTGGAAGTCGAGCTGAAAGCTTTAATGATTTCAGATCGGTTTTCAGCAGAAAGGGACATCATGAAGTCTCTCTCATAACAAAACAAAAACAGATCAGCCACAAAGGGTGCGCAATTAGTACCCATCCGAGAATACCCACACCTTGTCTAAATAACTTAGTTATCCGCTCACTGATAAGCTAGAAATGAATCTCATTAGGATACGCAGACGTGTGTAGGATCCCTATAGGTCCGACATCCCTAAGTGGCCGACAAATTCTAGGTTTTTTACTGGAAGCTTTTGAAAACGGTGGGGGATCATCCATTTGTCAGACAGTTAGGGATTGTGAACGTTTAGGGAGCCTACATATATGTTGAGCCTAATCTGGGCTTTGATGGTCTATTAGTCCGTATAAAATTTGTCAGACCCTAGCTCAATATAAAATGCATACAAAAATATCTTTTTTTTTTCTTTTCTTCACTTTTTTTTGTTGTGCATTAACGGCCCTTTCAAGACTGATTTACTTATTTCGAGCCAGTCATCAATCCGAGGTGGGCGAACACCGGTGTGCTAGGAGACAAAAAAAAAAAACACCTTACTATTCAATGCAGAACTTAGCGTCTCACCTGTGACCCAAGCGAGACTCGAGCCCACATCGGTGAGAAACCTTATGATTAAGAGAGTTCTCTCACCCGCTACGCCACGGAGACCCGAGCGGCGACTAACCATAAATAATAAAAAACAACATCGCTTTTAGTCCGCCGATCAGGGCTTGGAGAAATAATTTTGGCTGCACGGTGCTTCCGCGCAGAGCTGAAACCGACCGAACTTGAGAACTTAACAAAGAACTAGAGATGCAAGTCGAACAGTTCCTTAAGCCTTAGGGTCTTCTTTGGTGGAAATTGGAGATGTCATTTTATATGAATGTCGGGTAAAAGTCCACAAAATCGGAAATGACGTCTCCAAAATGATTTTATCATATGACGTCGTTGATAAGCAGTGGATAACGTCGTGTAACAAAAATCGTATGACCACACGTGTAATAACACTTTGGCGGGATTAAGTAACGTCATGACGACGTCCGTGCAAACAATGCATTTTTCGTAGAAAAATTGTCAAATTAGAAGCCGATAAAATCCAATTTAAAGTAGTCATATGATAAAGAAAATCTTACACTCATGGTCATTTCATATGGTATTTATGAAACTCGCTGAAGGCTCGATCCATGAATATCAAATGAAAGGACTACTCGTGTAAGATCCTCCATATAAAGTGTTGATTAGAACGTTAAACCTCACCAAAAACAAACATTGCAACGACATTGTAACGCGTTGGTGCAATGAGTATCGTTCACATGTTTGTTTTTGTTTGGATTTAGGTTAAACGTCCCCGTCAACACTAGTTATGTTATTTTGGAGCGTTGCTTCCAATTTTGTGGGACTTTTACCTGACATTGAGATGAAACGACATCTCAAGCCCTACCGCACAGTGTAACCAAAAGGCTTATATGCATTGGACGGTCTTAGTCACATCACTTTGCCTGGGCAGACTTAGTCCTTATATGTAAGCAGTTTTCCAGTACTCACGTGTGGTCAGTTTCAGCTCTGCGTGGAGGCACCATACAAACCAGCTCCGATGGGCGGGGCGAACCGTTCACATGTACTACAGTTGACATGTGAATGTATCTTCCTTTACGTCTTAAATGCGTTGTTAGTATAGTTGAAGGAAAAAAACATGAAACGCCAGACTGAGGCACCGGTCACACTATCACATATTGCGAGCTACGTTTATTTCGCGCCGTTTTGTAGGGAGCTGATATGCCTGGCAACACTTACCGACTAGTAAGGAAAGGCCACAATCCAAGAACGCAGCCGTCTCCAGTCACCTATAGAAAGTGACACGGAGGAACACACAAAAACAGACGAAACATGAACCATGCCACAAAGTCAAATAACAGTTAAGACACTGCAAAAGAACAACCACCTTGGGACGATCAGTAGTAAAATTACGGGGGGCTTCAACTCGGAAGTTTGTGGAATTTCAGCCTTAGCTCCAGTACCGTATCAAACACAATAACAGTAACAAATTGATCCGCACGGAGGCTTTCTAGCCCAAAAGTGAGTCATGATAAAATTCATGGTAAAATGATTATGTTACTGAAACGTAATAAAAACGTAGAAGCATATTTAGACGTAGAAAACCGTAAGTAATGCGAAATGTAGTGTGTTCACGACCTCCAGGTATATTGTATATTATAACATTTTTGTACCTTTTTGTACTGAAGTGTGTGTGTGTGTGTGTGTGTGTGTGTGTGTGTGTGTGTGTGTGTGTGTGTGTGTGTGTGTGTGTGTGAATTCGGGTTTAATTAACGTCGCTTTCAACAATTTTTCAGTCATATCACGACGGTGTCTGGCTGCGACAGGGAGCGCAATGCTCACTTTTATAGTGCTGCCTCACTGAAGTATCATGTCCCAGACACATTACATGATACCACACCCAGTCACATTATCCTGACACTGGGTCGACCAGTCCTAGTTCTACCCCGTAAATCTGAGTGCCAAGCGAGGAGCAGCTAGTACCATTGTTAACGACTTTGGTATGTCGCGGCCCGGGATCGAAACCGCGACCTCCCGTTCCCCGGAGCGGACACTCAACCAACTGAGCTATCGGGGCCGGTTTTTGTACTGAAGAGTGATAGCTCAGTGGTTAGTGCACTGGCCTCTCCGGTTCGATCCCTGGCAGCAGTGATTATTTCTGTGTCCGAACACGCTCCATTGGCATCATTTGCTGGGATAAATGTCAAAAAGTGAACCGTCTTCCCGATAGCGACGTAAACTTGAGGCCCCCTGTGCAGTAAGAGTTATCCCCTGTGCAGGTTAAAGATCCCTACCGTAATTAAACGATTACTGTGTACTGTATGTTTCATCCTCGTGGTTACGTAGTTATCCGGGTCAAATGTGATTGAATGCGTTTCGATTACGTTTTTAGTACGATTTAATACGTGTTTTTCTAGGTACATGTATATGCTACGTACATGTATATCGAAATGGCACGCATGTTTTAGATTTTTCCAAGCAAACGAAGCTGGGTCACGCATGAAGCCACATATAACCGTGTGTTGTTTGTTTAATTTGAGGAACGTCCACGTCAACACTGTATAGTTTGTGGGACTTATATCCGACACTGAGATGAAACAAGAAAAAAATCTTTTTTTTTTTTCAAAAGTTGATCAGTTCATCTTCTTATCGTCCCCTATCAGTCTGTAAAGTTTCAGGGTAATAGCTATAATGTTTTTTTAGGTATCTTTCTTACAAGCTTAAAACTCCCAAAGTTCCAAAGGGCCATTACTCAAGAAAAATCGGATTCTCTTTTCAAAAGTTAATCATCTCATCTACTCATCATCCCGAATTAATCTGTAAAGTTTCAGGGCAATAGCTCGAATCGTTTTTGAGATATCTTGCCTACGAGCTTAAAACTCCCAAAGTTTCAAAGGGTCATAAACCGAGTAAAAAAATCAGCTTTTTTTCTCAGAAGTTCATCGTTCATCTTCTCATCATCTCCAATCAGTATGTAAAGTTTCAACTTAATAGCTCTAATGGTTTTTGAGATACTTGCATACAAAATTTCATAGCATTTTTCGCAAGGGGACATAACTCCAGAATCCTGATGAGATAAAAAAAAAAAAAAAAAAAAAAAAAAAACATAGGTTAATTACTTTTTCATAAGGAATCCATATATGAAATTTCAAAAACCTAGCATGCACGGTTCAAAAGTTATCCTACCATCACGAAAACACGCCTATACCAACACATTGTAAACTTAACCGCCGAAAAATCGATTTTTTTTTTATGAAAAAGTTTGATATTTTTCTTATTTCTGCTCATTATATAGATTGTGAGTACTCGGTAGAACTGCCTCGATTTTTCTTATTTCTGCTCAAAATATAGATTATGGGTACTCGTTAGAACCGCCTCATCGCAGCGGTTCTACCGAGTACTCAGAATCTATATTTTACCTATCGGGGCTTGAAGAAATAGATGGGCTGCATGATGTTTCCACGCAGAGCTAAAACCGACCCGCACACGAGTACTGGTATACCGTTTAGAGGATCTAAGCTTGCCCAGGCAAAGCGGTGCGAGTCGGCACGCCGATGCTTATAAACCCTATTGGTTTCATTGGGCGACAGGGCTTGAGGTGTCATTTCATCTCATTGTCGGGTAAAAGTCCCACAAAATTAGAAGCAACGTCTCCAAAAGGACCTTTACAGTGTTGACGGGGACGTTAAACCTCAAATCAAACAAAACAAACAAGAGCAGAAATAAGAAAAATAAGGTTTACCCCTGTAAACCCCAGTTTTACTATATGTAAATGGGGTTCGAGGGGGAAAAATTATATAGGGGTGTTTTCATGATGTGCAGTAAAATGTGGGTCGGACCGAAGGACGGAAGGACGAACATGGCAAAAGCAATATGCCCACACAACTTCTTCGAAGTTAGGGGCATAATGACATCTCAAGCTCCGTCGCCCAATGAAACCAATAGGGTTTATAAGCATAGACATTCCGACTCGCACCGCTTTGCCTAGGCAGGCTTAGATCGTCTAAGCCGTTTACCAGTACTCGTGTGCGGTCGGTTTCAGCTCTGCGATGAAGCATCATGCAGCCTATCTATTTCTTCAAGCCCCGATTGGCGGGGGCCGGATATAAAGCCGTATGTACTACGTTTTCAAAACATTTTATTAGCTACGTTTATTCCCTCAATACGTCACGGGCCTCCGCGGCCTAGTGGTTAAGAGCGCTGACTCTTAATCTTTAGTTCTCTCATCGCTATGGTTCGTGCCTCGCTCGGGACGCATGTGAGACGCCAAGTTCTTCAACGGAATGTCATGTTGTTTTTCTCCGGGTACTCCGGTTTTCGCCCACCTCTGATTAATGATCGGCTCGACATGAATGAAATAATCTTGAAAGGGCCGTAAAACCAAAACCAAAAAAAAATCCCTCAATACGTTGCAACGTGAGTGTGGCATATGTAGCCGTATATAATCATATGTAATACTTTTTCGGCCCCCGCCCATCGGGCTTGAAGACACAGATGGGCTGCATGATCCTTCCAAGCAGAGCTGAAACCGATCGCACATGCGTACTGGTAAACCGCCTAAGCCTGCCAACGCAAAGCGGTGCGAGTCGGACACCCATGGTTATACACCCTATTGGTTTCATTGGGCTACAGGGCTTCAGTCAATGTCGGGTAAAAGTCCCACAACAATGGAATCAGCGTCTCGAAAATGACCTATGCAGTGTTGACGGGGACGTTAAACCTCAAATCAAACAAAACAAAACAAAATGTAATACGTTTTCACCCAGCCCCCGCCCATCTGGCCTTGAAGAAGTAGATGGGCTGCATGATGCTTCCACGCAGAGCTGAAACCGACCGCACACGAGTACTGGTTAACCGCCTGCACAGGCAAAGCGGTGCGAGTAGGACCGTCCATGCTTATAAACCCTTTTGGTTTCATTAGGCGACGGGGCTTTAGATGTCATTTCATATCAACGTCGGGTAAAAGTCCCACAAACGTCTCCAAAATGACATATACAGTGTTGACGGGGACGTTAAACTTCAAATCAAACAAACAAACAAACAAACAAATAATACGTTTTCACTACGTGTTTTACTACGTGCATTACCGTTCTGCTTCGTTTTTTTGGGTCCCCCTATTTGCAGACAAGAGCCGTCAAGAACCGACAAGAACAGTCAAGAACCGACAAGGACCGACACGAAGCATTTATTTAGTTATTTATCACAAAATATAAATCAGAATGATAATTTAAACCAATTTTGATATATTTCGATGTGATTAGATCATTTTTATACATGTATGAGAAGCTGGAACACAATGGAAGTCATATACCAAATACCGACAAGAAGAATTTCCTAGGCGCAAGAAACTAAACCGCTTATAACTACTTAAAACAGGAAGCCTATATACATGTACATAATAGCTGTACGTGTCACTCCAAAATATGAACTAGCGGCTAATTCAGAGAAAAACACTTTAGCTATTTGAAATTGTCACTTTCACCTTGCATAAAGCTGTCCACGTTATTCTCTTGACGGTAAAGTCTCATGTCGGTAATTGTTCTTGTCGGTATTTGCCAGCTTTGCATGTTCATTATGAGCAAACGTGATAAATTAAAAAATAATAATAAAAAAACATAGTATTTTACATGGTCTCTTTCGCTGTCAACATTTTCTTCGCGGTAAAGTCTCTTGTCGGTAAATTGTGTAAAGTCGGTCACTTTCGCATACGAACAAAGCTGTCTACACTCGCTTGACTGCAAATTCAATTCTCTTGGCGGTAAATCCCCATGTCGGTATTTAAAGCAAACAGCAGTTCCGCCCTTAGATATCAGCTACAAACGTGCATCGTGAGCGAATGTGATTTACATGTATGAATAGTAAAATAAACTTCAGTTCTCTTGTCGGTAAATTATCTTGACGGTAATTATAGCAAACCCACAATCTATGTTTTAGATAATATTCTAGCGGTCCTAATGGGTACCCACAGTCTATGTTTTAGAGCATAATATATCTGCATGATGTAGCTCCTCTTCTTATCGGTATATACCGACAAGAGATTCGTTACGTTCACACGTCTGTACATCTCTGCTGTTCTAACGGGTACCCACAAGCTTGGTTTTAGAGCATATCGTTTATACATGATATCAATTCTTTCCTTGTCAGTAATGTCTCGTGTCATAATATATCTACATGATGTAGCTCCTTTTCTTATCGGTAAATACCGACAAGAGATTCATTACGTTCACACGTATGTACATCGATGCTGTTCTAACGGGTACCCTCAAGCTTCGTTCCAGAGATATCATTTATATAAGACATCACTTCGCTCCTTGTCAGCAAATACCCACAAGAGAGTCACTGCATTCATAAGTCTGCACAACGGGGCGGTTCTAAAGGGTACCCACAATCTATGTTTAAGAGCTTAATATTTCTGCACGATGTCGTAGCTCCTCTACTTGTCGGTAAATACCGACAAGAGATTCTTTACGTTCACAAGTCTGTACATCCATGCTGTTCTAACGGGTACCCAAAGCTTGGTTTTAGAGAATATTGTTTATACATGATATCAGTTCTTTCTTTGTCAGTAAATGCCGACAAGAGAGGCATTGCGTTTACAAGTCTGTACAAAGCGGCGGTTCTAATGGGTACCCGCAATCTATGTTTTAGAGCATAATATATCTACATGATGTAGCTCCTCTTCTTATCGGTAAATACCGGCAAGAGATTCATTACGTTCACACGTATGTAAATCGATGCTGTTCTAACGGGTACCCTCAAGCTTCGTTCCAGAGAATTTCATTTATATAAGACATCACTTCCCACCTTGTCAGCAAATACAGACAAGAGAGTCACTGCATTCATAAGTCTGCACAATGGGGCGGTTCTAAAGGGTACCCACAATCTATGTTTTAGAGCTGAATATTTCTGCACGATGTCGTAGCTCCTCTACTTGTCGGTAAATACCGACAAGAGATTTATTACGCTCACCAGTCTGTACATCGATGCGTTTCTGACAGGTATCCACCAGCTTCGTTTCAGAGAATATAACTTATGCACTATATCACATATCTCCTTGTCAGCAAGTACCGACATGAAAGTCACTGCGTTCACAAGTCTGTAAATCGAGGCCGTTCTAATGGGTACCCACAGACTATGTTTAAGAACTTAACTCCTCTTCTTGTCAGTAAATACTTTACGTTCACAAGTCGGTACAACGATGCGGTTCTAACAGGTACCCACAATCTACGCTTTACAGCTTAATATATCAACATAAATTTATCATAGCTCCTCTCCGTGTCAGTAAATACCGACCAGAGATTCATAACGTTCACAAGTATGTACCTCGGGGCTATACAAGCTTCCTGTCAGAGAATATCATTTATGCATGATATCACTTCTTTCCTTGTCAGCAAATATACCGACAAGAGATCCATTACATTTACAACTCTGTACAATGAGGTGGCTGTAACTTGTACCCACAATCTTTGTTTTAGAGCTTGCTATATCTGCACGATATAGCTCCTTTTCTTGTCGGTAAATAACGACAAGAGATTCTTTCGTTCACATGTCGAACCGTTATAAACGGGAACCTACAATCAATGTTTTATGTTAATGACATCAAGAGCATTTACCGAAAAGAGTCAATTAGCGGTCTCTAGCTTGAATAATATTTCAGTGAATGTCAAGATTATATTCTCTTATTAACTCACTGGAACTGTCCTAAAAGTTTCTAAATTTGTGTTCAACTGCTTGTTTGGATTTTAGTTTCAAGAAACAAAATCTTGAAAATGCTGTCAAGGCATTTTTCTTGTCGGTACACACCAGTAAGAGAATCCTCTATGTTTTATAGCATACGTTATTTGCAATTGTTTTTATCTTACATTATCCCGTTATCCTGTTCTCTAAGAAGTATTTCATTTATGATATTCGCAAAAATTTTGTCTTAGATAATCTATAGCTATAAGCTGTTTTGAATACGTGCGCTATGAAATTCTTCTCGTCGGTATTTGGTATATGACTTCCATTGTATTCCAGCCTCTCATGCATGTATCAAAAATGATCTAATCACATCGAAATATATCAATATTGCTTTTATTTATCATTTTAAATTATATTTGTGATAAATAACTAAAAAAAAAGCTTCTTGTCGGTTCTTGTCTGTTCTTGTCGGTTCTTGACGGTTCTTGTCTGCAAATAGGGGGACCCAGTTTTTTTTTGCTTTTAATTTAAAAACTTAGCCCTCAATACGTGACAGTATGACTGTTGCCTGCGCCAGGGTGGGAAGGACAATATACTCTGCCATAAAATGTTCGATACAAACTTTCAAGTATACTTTTGAGTTTCCAGCTTAGTATTTTTCGGCCCCCGCCCATCGGGGCTTGAAGAAATAAATGGGCTGCACGATGCTTCCACGCAGAGCTGATCCGACCGCACACGAGTACTGGTTACCCACTTAGAGGAGCTAAGCCTGCCCAGGGAAAGGGTTGTGAGTCGGACCGTCCATGCTTATAAACCCTATTGGTTTCATTGGGCGACAGGGCTTGAGATGTCATTTCATCTCAATATCGGGTACCCAACAAAAATGGAAGCAACGTCTTCAAAATGACATATATAATGTTGACGGGGACGTTAAACATCAAATCAAACAAACAAAAGCTTAGTACCGTATTCGACCTATTTACCGCACATGCTCATATAAGCGCACACCCAAGCTTTTTCGGGAACAAATACACAAGCGGACCCTTACAGTAACCTCCCAACAAATTCATATTGAGTTTTGCTGCATCTTTGACCCAGACAATCATATGTATGATTGGTGAACCCCAATGCTGAAATTAAACTCTATAAAATAATCATATCGGAAGCTTTTTTCGGATTTTTTTTGTTTTGAGTGTGCGCTTATTAGGTAGATTTTTCACCACAATATTTTCATACAATTTTGAAAAAAACTAAGCGCACGGTGCGGTAAATAGGTCGAATACGGTATTTTCCAAAAATGTGACGTTTGACTCACTAAACAGACGTTTGGCTACTAAAAGTGCAAAACAGATGCTTGTTCAACTTTTTAATCCAGTGTTATCTTGCAACATGTGCCTGGAAGGGAGCTGCTTAGAAATTATCAATGCGCATGCGCAGATGAACATTTGATGGAGAAAGCTTAAGACTGTTGATTTCGTCCACCTATGCAAAAATAAGCAGAGGGGATTATGTCCGGAGGGGATATTGTCCGGATACCGACCGTTAGCCATAGCCCGAAAAAGCACTTTACATCTCCAATAACTCGCACCCAAGCTAAATGCTGGGGTTTCGAATTTTTAAAAATGTTAACAAAAGCAATTCATGCATCGGAATTTTTATGTGCGCGGGTAAAAATTTCCCTTGGAAAGAATGTATCTTTTCGAGTAAAGATCTGTCTGATATGTAAATTTAAATATACCTGTATGAATTATATCCAAAAACACTATAAGCGACAAAAGTAGAATCTCCATTTTATGTAGCACGTGCTCTTGATTAAAATTTAAGTTTCGTATATATTTTTGATTTTCAGTTTTCATACAATGTATTTAAGGAAACATAATTCATATCGTTAAACATTTTGGCAAAACTTATGATTCTTCGCATGTCGAACCGCAACGTGAAAAAACCTCTGTTATGACATTTGAGAACAACAAAGGTACAGATCAGACTGCGCATGCGCAGTCTGATCTGTACCTTTGTTGTTCGTTGTTTGGCTAGCCCTTTGTCTCTAGCCGATATATCTGAATATGCAAAGACTCTAACTAGTATGTGAAGCTGAGCAGGTATTTTTTTTTTTTTGTCTAACCTGGTCGCCAACCTCAAAGTCAGTTTTCTCGTGACGCGGATTCAACTGATATCGAACCAATCCAAATAAGTATGTATGTGTATATAAAAGTGTTTTATGACAGATTTTTGTCATTTGCATTGCCTTAGGCAAAAATAGTGACAAACGAAACACAATGCATTAATTACAACCATCATTAACATTATCCCAAATCAGGTAATATATGTAATCAGTTTAAAACCGTGGGGCTACACGTGCTCGTGTATTGTTGCGTGCAGCCTTCCCGATCCCATTGACCGTTTTGTTTTCACGCGAGATCAGCGATTGTTCTCGCGAGTCTAGGAGGACCTTATAATGTTTGTTTGTTTGATTTGAGATTTAACGTCCCCGTCAACACTGTAAATGTCATTTTGGAGACGTTGCTTCCAATTTTGTGGGACTTTTACCCGACATTGAGATGAAATGACATCTCAAGCCCTGTCTCCCAAAGAAACCAATAGGGTTTATTAGCATGGACGGTCCGCCTCGCACCGTGGTTCCTGGACAGGCTTAGATAAATATTAGTATGTACTTCGCCATTCAAGAGATGGACATTTTTGTGCAAAATTATCTCCTGCAGGATATCTGCGGCTATCCGGATCTCAAGGTTAAAAACATACTTTCAAGCTGAACTCACATCCGTTTGAAGTTGTCCTGCTCGGAAATCTTAAAATGTCCTGTTCGAAAATTTTAAAATGCCAAAAAAGTTCGAAATACCATTTTCTGATGATCTGCAAAGGGATATCGCCATATCAGTTTATATTTTTCCGTTTATGAGCATAATATATATTGTTCCCAGTCGATGGGAAAGTTTTTATTACCCAGACCGTGGGCCAGCGTCCAACATCATTACGAAAACATGCTTATTCAAATATATTGGAAATGTTACCACCAGAATTTTTCTTTCGTATTTCTGCTCAAAACATAGATTGTAGGTACTTGTTAGGACCGCGACGACGATTACCGACAATCTATGTTTCTGAGCAGAAGTAGGAAAAATAATATTATAATGTTATTAATCAAATAATTTCGTATTGGCCCAGTTACAGGTCCGAGGTCTGCTGTATTGGCACGAGGCCGAAGGCCGAGGCCAATACAGCTGACCGAGGACCTGTTACTGGGCCAATAAGAAATTACTTGATTAAGGACAATTTTATTAGTTGACGCAATTCAAAACATGATTTATGATTTTTGAATATTGGTTGACCTTGTGTAATATAGGACAATCAATTAATAAATACCCCTATAAACTCAAGTTATACAATATAAAAGTTGGGTTTCAGGGGGCCAAAATTATATAGGCATGTTTCCGTGATGTTACCAAACGTTTTTTTTTTTATTCTAAAATCAGCCGAGCATGAACTTTGTCCTGCTCACAAATATTAAAATTCCAACGTTTGTTGGCATTTTAATATTTATGAGCAGGATAAATATTAGCTTCTTTGTGGACCATGATCCTCGAACCAGGCCTTGAGGTAATAAAACATTTTTCATGCTTAACGCACTTGAGCATGAAATTTTAAATGCATATAAATATTTAGATAAAGAAAAAACATGTATTTTCTTTCTACTTAAATCAGCTGAATGTTGGTTTCGGGCTTCCCACATCTGTTTGCGGCCCCCGTCCATCGGGGCTTGAAGAAATAGATGGGCTGCACGATGCTTCCACGCAGAGCTGCAATTGACCGCACACGAGTACTGGTAAACCGCGTAGAAGATCTACAACTACCCAGGCAATTCGATTCGAGTCAGACATCCGTGCTTATAAACCCTATTGGTTTCATTGGGCGACAGGGCTTGAGATGTCATTTCATCTCAATGTCGGGTAAAAGTCCCACAAAATTGGAAGCAACGTCTCAAAAATGACCTATAGAATGTTGACAATTACGATAACACACCCGTGCGATATAATGCGTTTTCACACCTCCAATGGACGCTTCTGTGGTGTAGTGGTTACGCTACTCGCCTCAGTGTAAACCAGGGATCGCAGGATCGATCCCGGGCTTCTCCAGACTTTCGGATGAGTCTTTAAACCGAGGTCCCGTCTCCGTATGAGCTTAGCTGTTGGTGGGACGTAAAACTCAAACACTCACTCACTCACACCTCCAAAATGGCTAACTTTCTGATGAATATCCGTGATATTTTTCTTATTTAAACAGAAAACATAGGTTGTGGGTGCTCGTTAGAACCGCCTCAATGAGGCGGTTCTAACGAGTACCCACAACCTATGTATTGGAGCAGAAATAAGAACAATAATGTATACTCCCTTAAACCCCAGTTTTCTCTATATATTTAGTGGGGTTTAGGGGGTGATCATTTCACGGACTTGTTCACGTGATGCGGGGACGTTAAACCACAAATCAAACAAAGAAACAAAAAGTTTATTTGCCAATCGACACAGAGTTATATACAAAAACGCTTACACTGCTGATATCTACGTGACTGCCACTAGGAGATGAAATTAAACCGCGTGAAGTGAGTCCAGTCCAGGTTTTACAAATAAACCTCAACAGCAATCTGAAGTCACAGCGACCTATCACGAAAACACGCCTATATAATTTTGACCCCATTGAAACCCACTTTTATATAGTAAAACTGGGGTTTACCGGGGTATACCTTATTTTTCTTATTTCTGTTCTAAAATATAGAAAGTAGGTACTCATTAGAACCGTCTCAATTAGGCGGTTCTAACGAGTACCCTCTATCTATATTTTGAGCAGAAATAAGAAAAATATCACAATTTTTCATCTTTAATTTAAGAAATAGATCAGCTCTAACTGTGATTTGTTGTGTAATAAATCACAGTTTGGAGGTCAGTTGTAAAGTAGACAAATCACAAGCGCGTAGCGCGCGTGATTTGTCTACATACAACTGACCGACAAACTGTGATTTATTACCCAACAAATCACTGGCTAGAGCTGATCTATTTCGATTCTAACACGCTGAAAATCGGCAATAATGTTGTTGTTTCCTTCAAAATCTCACAACTTTTCGCCATTGTTAGAAGAAATCCCGCTAAAATTATCGACTGAAACACATGCATTTACATCCTTTTCTAACGTTCTCGCTGCGAGAAAATGACGTTACACCGACTAACGTCAAGTAAATCGACTAGTGACGTCATAAATTTGCAGTTTTAATGACGTCACACGTCACGCTCTTCCGAGCTGTGATTTGTTGCAGAATAAAACACAGTTATTTTGCATTGCCTATATAGGCGCGCTGTGTTAGAATTTTCGTTATTAAGGCAGTAAAATGTACAATGAATTTGTATAGGCGTGTTTTCATAATGTATTCCTGCGTAGATCAGCTGAATGATGGTTTTGCGATTCCCACTTTCTTTGTCAACTTCGAGTCGACGCAGAGTTATATATACAGCTGATATCTGCGTGACTGCCACTGGCTGCTGAAGTTAAACCGCGCACGAGTCCAGTCCATGTTTTACAAATAAACCTCTGAACAGCGATCTGACGTCACAGTGACCTATATCGTATAACGAATGAATAACCGCTACCCTAATTTTGTTCCATTACGAAAACACGCCTATACAAATACATTGTAAACTTTACCGCCGAAAAAAAAGAGAAAATTTAAAAATGATTTTTTTTTCTTATATCTGCTCAAAATATCGAGGCGGTTCTAACGAGTACCAACAATCTATATTTTAGAGCAAAAAAATGAGAAAAATAAGGTTTACCCCTGTAAACCCCAATTTTCTATATCAAAGTGGGGTTCAAAGGGGTAAAAATTATATAGGCGTGTTTTTGTGATGAAATGCTTTTTGTGCGGCGTACCCTTTTTGGACAATCACAGTATAATAAAAATGCATAAGTTAATATTTTCTATAAAAAGTTTATCATTTGGAAGCAAAGCATGCACCACAGAGCTGAAAAGTATGGAGTGTACATGTTTTCAGGGCCAGACTAGCTAGTTTCGGCCAATCAGGCCTCATAAGTGGCCCTCAGATATTTTCAAAATTCCACAACGGATCAATGATCACGTAGGACAAGAAAATATAAACTACACTATGATGGAGGGCAGGGAGACTTTTACGGCCACCACACATTCCCTAAACATCAGCTGTAGTGACGTAAAATATGTTCTAAATAGAACTGTAACTGTTGGTCTAAAAGCATGCTGTTCATGTACGAGTTGAAATGTCATGTTTTTATTGTGATAAATTTGCGACCAGAAAATTTGAACGGTTTTAATGTGTCGTACGATTTATAGGCTCTTTTGGTGGCCTCGAATCCCATAAATCTATATCATAGATATAATTATTAAGGTGCTTAAGGGCTTTAAGTGCATCACGAAAACACACCTATCTGAATATATTGAAAATTTTACCACCAAAAAAAAAAAATAAATAAATAAAATAAAATGAACTTTTTCAGATAAAAAGAGTCTGATATTTCAGCAAAAAATACCTTTGACGAGGCGGTTCTAACGAGTACCCACAAAATTTGGTTTTGAACAGAAATATTACAAATAATGTCTACTCCGTGAACCCCAGTTTTACTGTATAAAAGTCGGACTTAAGGAGGTCAAAATTATACAGGCGTGCTTTCGTGGTTGGGAGATCAGTGGAAAACCGGCTTTCAGTACAGACAATTCTGACTGTAATGTTTTTTTGTTTTCCTTGTCAGTAAGGATATTTGAGCCAGCACACGACAAAAACTACAATAAGACATTTGCGTCCAGCGAAGAATCAGATCAGCTTGCGCATCCATATAGTCTAACCAGAGACTTCGGAGCAATGGGCCCTTAGCTATCCTTAGAGCGCACGGCGAAGACTCTGATCAGACTGCGCGGAAGCGCAGGCTGATCTGAGTCTTCGCTGGGCGAACATGTCTTATTGTAGGTTTTGTCGTGCGCTGGCTCATTTGATAACAGATCCTCTGATTACAGGCGTTACGTGAACAAGTCCGTGAAATAATCATTTCATCAAACCCCGCTTTATATAGAGAGAACTGGAGTTTACGTGGGGATACACTATTTTTCTTATTTCTGCTCCAAGACATAAGTTGTGGGTATTCGTTAGAACCACATCAGTGAGGCGGTTCTTTGAGGCAGTTCTAACGGAATCTAGGATATTCCCCCCCCACCACTGGACATCCCCCCCCCCTGTTCAATTTATGTGGGTAGGATGATTACCCCCTGTGAAATAAAGTAAGTGGACGATTCCCCCCTCCTATTTAGCAAAGGTAGGGCATTCCCCCCCCCCCACACACACACACTATTTTGCCCTAGCTGGACATGTCCCCTCCCACCTGGGGATCAAAGTAATTAAATAAATAGGTAATTGGTGTATCAATTAGACCCATAATAGTAGGATAATCTGAACTTCAGTCAGAGACAACTGGGAAATTATAATAAAAAATTAATTACAGAAGCTTGGGTATTTTTACATGTATCAATTAGACACTTGGGTAATCAAAATTAAAACATTAATTAAAGAAGCATAGGTTTTTTTTACATGTATCAATTAGACCCATCTGAACTTCATTCAGAGACAATTGGGCAATTATAATGCGGGAGGGAGGGGAAATGGGAAAGATGGGAGGGGAAATGTCCACCCCTTATTATACTGCAGGAGGGGAAATACCTTAACACTGCCAAAATAGGGGTGGGGGAGGTTGGAATCGTCCTACCTACCTGATTTGAGCAGGAGGGATGTCCAGGGGGGGGGGGATGTCCGGATACCCCTATGATGCGTCCACACAACGAAACAACGCCTATTCACATTCATTGAAAAACTTACTGTCAAAAAAAAAAAAAAAAAAAAAAAAAAATGATCAATTTCGGATGAAAGAAAAAAATAAGATATTCTATCAAACTCCCGCGCAAAACACAAAGTGTGGGCACTCGTTATAACCGCCTCGGTGAGGCGGCCTAAGGAGCACCCACAACCCATACCCACGAGCAGAAATAAGAAAAATAATCTGCAACCCTGCAAGCCCCAGTTTAACTATATAAAGCTGAGGTTCGAGGGGGTCGAAATTATATAGGCGTGCTTTCATGATCCAAACCAAATAAAACGTAATCTATCAATTAATGTAAAAAACGGTTATCGACATAAAAAAGTAGCCCTTTTATGCAGTATTTGATAACAGGTTTTTGCTAATTCTCTTGTCATATCCATTGTGGAGAACAGAAATACTAACTGTTCGTTGTCAGTAAAATTTTGGAAACTAGCATTCAATTCACTTGCTTTTCTAAACAAAACAATTCTAAAATTCAAGTAAAAGGGGCAATGCAATAAAACGTGCTTCCACTGAGCGATGACACACTGGACAGATTCTCTGATCTACCTCTAAACCTTCAAACCTTTCTGTTTCCAGGCGTAACGGGGCTACCCCACATCGGAATTTAGACAATGCACGTCTGTGTTTGAATGGCAGAAACAACTGGCAGTATGGCTCAGCTTGGTAGTCAGTTTTAAACAAACTGTATGTTCTAAGCTTATTGCCACCCTTCCCCCGTCTTCCAGCATTACTTTGGACTACATTTAACCATTCAACCAGATGCTTCTGCTCTAGCTTATGTATTACCTGTGACAGAAAACCATTCTTGCTACATTCAAATGAACCAGTGGTGTATCTGTTAAGGTCTAGGCTACAAAGCATTTCCTTAACATTGAAATACCAGTTTTTACAAGATCGACTTGCTTTTGACTTACTCCATAGCAATATACCCTTATTTAATATTGACTCAGCCATCACCGACACTCGGTACCAGTAAGCACATACCGCCTTCCACTGTCTAATATTCGGGGGCTGCAAACCCATGTCTCCAGAAACAGCGGCGTTGGGCGAATATTTACCTGTGCCAAGATAGAAACGCATTGCTCTATTCTGCATTGCGTTAATACAGGAATATGTTTTATTGCCCCACACAGCAGCTGCATAAGAAACAACCGGCCATACCATGGTGTCATACAACTTTGTGAAAACTTTATATGGCATGCCACCAAGAGCTTTTGATTTGGCAACTAATAGACCAAATGCCCTACTGGTATGGAATAAATCTGGGACTTTGTAGCAGCAGGTACCCGTTAGTCAATACACAACATCGCCTCAGTCGAGTGCACAAGCAGATAAATACAGTCAAACCTGCCATAGCGGCCACCTCTATTAAGCAAGCAACCTGTCTTAAGCAAGCATTGATTTAGTTCCCCCAAAAGGCAATTACATTAAAATTCACCTGCATTAAGCAAGCACCTGTCTTAAGCAAGCACCTTTTAATCGTTCCTGAGGTGCTTGCTTAACACAGGTTTGACTGTACGGTATCCGACAAAACATAGAAAGACAAAAGAAAGAACCGAAATAACACAGACGCGTCATAAGACAGAAGCGACCATTAATAGAAAGACAATTAGTAGAAAGACAAAAGAAAGAAAGTTATCTACCTTTTGTCGTACCCGACCAATATTGCTAATTTCCAGCCAGTCATTGATAAGTTATTGAGCGTCGCTTATAATTATGATGACTATTGTAACATTGCTTGTGATATAAAGTACCAGTGTAATTGTTTTTTTTTTTTTTTGCTCTTTTTTTAAATGTGATTGTGTAGGTAAACTGAACGGTCGGGCATCACATCGAAGGAACATTTTACATATTTTAAGCCGGAAAATGAAGGAATTCGAAGTGAATTTTATGGATAAGTTTTAAGCAAAGGTACCAAGTTTAATTTCATGTGTCTCATTTGTGTGATAAATGAAGTAAGGTGCTGAAATTCTAAAATTTTATATGTGGTCATATCGCAGTGGTCAAGAGGTCTTGATTCAATGCGGATGGTAGCCATTGATTTTTACCTGTATAATCTATTGTTCTCTTTGTTATCGAAATACCTGTGCTATAATAAGTTTATCGATTCAATATTTACCTGTGGAATTGACATTTTGTCACGCTTGAATAGCGCGCAGCGTCACAGCTGATGGCTTTTGTCAAGCTTTTGTCAAGTGATAGCTTTTGAAAGAGAAAGTTAGTGAACGTTAGTGAATGTTTTAAAGGAGTGTGGCTGTGGCTTCTAGCTTGCTTCGCTGAGTGATGCTGTGTCAAGTGTTGTAATAAGGTGAATACGAGGCGTTGTCTAGGAATATTCTAGGAGTTTGACTTCTTTTCGGGATAAACCGGATCTTGGGCCTGAAGTTACCCCGGGCTCAAGGGATCAGAAGCTGGGTCGTATTATCGCTGGGTCATTTTATCGTGGAACAGGATTTTGGGCCTGAAGTTACCCCGGGCTCAAGGGATCAACAGCTGGGTAAAATTATCACTGGGTCGTACTTTCGGAATAAACCGGATCTTGGGCCTGAAGTTACCCCGGGCTCAAGGGATCGGCAGCTGGGTCGTATTATCGCTGGGTCGTATTGTCGTGGAACAGGATCTTGGGCCTGAAGTTACCCCGGGCTCGAGGGATCAGAAGCTGGGTCGTATTATCGCTGGGTCGTTTTATCGTGGAACGGGACTTTGAGCCTGAAGTTACCCCGGGCTCAGGGGATCAGCAGCGGGGTCATATTATTGCTGGGTCGTATTGGTATTATCGTGGTACAGGATCTTGGGCCTGAAGTTACCCCGGGCTCAAGGGATCAGCAGCTGGATCGTATTATCGTGATTGTAAGATGGCGGGCAAAATGGATGACAAAACAGATAGTGTAGTGAGCAATGTATCGAGCAAGGAACAGTCAGAGCTCGAACAGGATGCCAAGGGATATGTTGAGGCAGTGATGACAGAACCAAAAGCAATTGAAATAGTAGCCAGTCCTCCAACAACATCATTAACTGGACGTAAAAGGCATTTATCACTACCCGAGGAAACAGCAGTTAAAAAGATAAAAAATGTGGACAAGGGTTCTGAAAGAGATATTAGGAAAGCAAGGCGCGCTCTCGAAAGTGATAGTAAGGTGAAAAAAGGCCAACAAACAAACTCAAATACGTCGACTAATAAAGGAAACGGTGCAAAAGCAAAGGAAAACAAATCACGAAAGGTTGTGGTTGATGCAAAAGAGCCCAACACAGAAACTTCAGTGAAAGACACAGTGAATTTAGATTGTGCTAACGGTAAAGGAGATAATGTGGAAGTAACTATAGATGAAAGCAACAGTGAAGCAAATAGCCGAAAAGACGGTATATCAGAATTACTTAAGGCTTTTGGTAGGATGGAAAGCAGATATAGCAGCATGGAAACAAAGTTTGCTGCTATGGAAAACTCTTTCCAGTCAAAGATCGATAAATTTGAAAATCACATTATGAGTAAGTTCAATAACCTGTTGCATACAGCTGTAGCGACGTTGAAAGAGGAGCTAGGTGAGGAAATAGATGAACTCTCAGACAGAATCAAGCGATTGGAAGACAGTGAAAACAGACAGATGGAGGTTACATACAGTCAAAATAGCGAACATGTAGTAACTGAACCTTCAACAGATCTCAACATTGTTGTGAAAAACCTTTATGAGAGAGAAGGAGAAAATGTGGTGCATGAAGTAAATGCCTTAATTAAAGACGGTCTGAAGATTCGTGATGTAACCGTCGAGGAGGCACAACGAAAACGCCCTAACGTAGACAGCTCAAAGGATGGCATAATCATTGCTAAATGCAAAACTAAGGACGATAAAAGAGCAATAATGCAGAATAAGAGAAAGTTGAAGGAACATAGGCGCTATGAGCGTGTTTATATAGAAAATGATATACCCAAATTTCAAAGGGTGTTAAATGCAAATGTGCGGGCAATAGTGCGAACCTTAGGAAATGATAAACTGAAAATAGAAGGTAGCAGAGTTACGGTTAAATCACAGGCGCCACATGAATCAAATCAGGGATATCGACAAAGAGAAACGGGTTCTAGCAATAGAGACTATTGGTCCGCACCGGATAGTGATCATCCCAGAGATAAGAGCAATAGGGATAGACGGAATGGTAGAGCAGGCAGTAGTGGTTATCAGCATAAGCGAGATCAAGAGGAATCAAGAGACAGAAGCTTCAGGCATAGGTACAGCCGAGAAGGAAGGATGGAGTATGACAGCAGTCTAAGGTACGAAAGGAGACCAAACTATAGAGGAGAAAGACAGGGCTCCATGTATACTGACAGCAGGGGTAGAAATCATGATTTTAACAGGAATGACAGAGACAGGCGAAGACAGGATGGCACAACTAGACCAGATTACCGAGATTACCCTTACAGGACATAGGTGAAATGTGGGTTTTGGAATGTGAAGGGCTGGAAAGCAGACAGTGAATCTGATAACCATTATATAAGACAGCAATGTTTAGACACGTATGACCTGGATATAATCGGTATAGCAGAGACTCATTTAGCAAATGACTATAATATATCTATGCCAGGCTATAAATGGTTCGGGCATAACAGGAAAACACTACATAAGAGAGCGAAAAAAGGGTCTGGTGGGGTCGGAGTTTTTATAAAAACTAGTTTACTGGAGCTGTATAATATTATAAGAATTGATGATTCATATGAGGGTATTTTATGGTTGAAGTTTGTATCAAAGGGCAAAAGTGAGGAGTTTCTTTGCGCAGTATGTTATTTGCCTCCCTTGGAATCAACAAGAAATATAGACACTAACGATTTCTTTGACTCACTTCTCTGTCAAATTCATACTTATTGTAAAGAATCACTGTTTTTCATTTGTGCAGATTTCAATGCAAGATCCGGTAATATTGACGATTTTATACCAGGTATTGATAATATACCAGAACGTGACATAGTTGACTTTAAGGTAAATAAGCAGGGTGAAGTGTTATGCGACTTTCTGATGGACAGCAGTTGTTGCATTCTTAATGGACGAAAATATAAAAATAATAACTTTACGTTTGTAGGCCCACAAGGTTGTTCTGTTGTAGACTACTGTTGTGTTCCGTATGAACATCTCAAAGCGTTTGACAATTTCAATGTCACTTTGACATCAGATTTGATAAACAATGCAGACATACTAGACAAAACTGATCCCACAACCACAAAGCCGGATCACTCATTGCTCAGTTGGACAATCGATGTTGATATATACCAGGCTGAGGGTTGTAATGTTTCTAAAATGTACCAAAATGAAACTTTCACTATATATGACAGATCAAAGATATCATCGGACTTCCTACAGAACAAAGTGATGGAAATAAATAGTGTAATTGAAAGACAAGAAACTGAAGAGCTAGACAAAAGTTCCATAAACAGCATAAATGATGATCTTGTAAAAGTCTTAAAACAGGAAATGGAAGTGAAATTAAATCCAAAAAGGATCAAAGTAAATTATGGCGTAAATAACAAAAGGAGAAAAATCCGAAAGCCTTGGTGGACAAATGATTTGACTGAACTTTGGAATGACGTGTGTAACGCTGAAAGGCGGATGTTAAAATCGACTGGAGCCATAAAGAAACGGCTAAGAGAAATCTTTAAGACAAAACGGAAAATTTTCGATAAGCACGTTCAACGTGAGAAACGGGCACTTTGGAAGAAACAACAGAATGAATTGGAAGCGTTAACCTCTGAAAATCAGAATGAGTTTTGGAGGCGTATAGGACGCATTGGTGTAGGTGAAGAGAGAAAAAGCCGCATTCCAATGGAAGTAGTGCTAGATGACGGCAATGTTACAAGAGATACCACGTCAGTTTTGAATAAATGGAAATCCGAGTTCGAAGCATTGCTTAATCCCGTAGTTTCTAGTGAACATAATCAGGATTTCACCCATTATACAGAACCACAAGAGCAAGTTGATGATGTTTTAAATGTTGATTTGACAGTAGGGGAAGTTTCAAAAGCAGTCAACCAGTTGAAAACAAATAAAGCATGTGGTTACGATGATATACCTGCAGAGGTTCTTAAAAGTGACAAGTTATTGAATGTGTTGTTCGCCCTGTATAGTAAATGCTTTGCAACGGGTATAACGCCAGATATTTGGAAATATGGATTAATTACACCTATACCGAAGTCTTCAATGGAAGATATAAGAAATCCGACTAACTATAGAGGCATAACTTTAACGTCTGTCGTGTACAAAATTTTCTGTAACATATTAAACAATAGACTCAGTCTATGGGAGAATGAGAATCAGATTCTAAATGATGCACAAAATGGTTTTAGAAGGGGTCGGAGTACAAATGACCACATATGTACTCTCACGTCCATTATTGAAACACGTAAGCAGAAACGTCAATCCACCTTTGCCGCTTTCATTGACTTCCGAAAGGCCTACGATGGAATAAACAGAAACATTCTATTTTCAAAATTAAATAAAATTGGTATAAATGGTAAGATGTATAAAGTCCTCTCATCACTATACGATGGAATCAAGTGTTGTGTAAAAATTAATGGGCTGAACACAGACTGGTTCTCTGTAAATTGTGGTTTAAAGCAAGGATGTAGCCTATCACCTATTTTGTTTAACTTTTATATCAACGACTTAATCACTAATGTCTCGCAGTTGGATGTCGGTATACATATTGGTAATGAGAGGGTATGTATACTTGGATATGCTGATGATATTGTGTTATTAAGTGAGTCAGAAGCGGATCTTCAGGTGTTACTTGATACTCTTCATGTATGGGGTATAAACAATCAAATGACTATAAATCCACAGAAATCAAAAATAGTTCATTTTCGTCCGAATTCTGTTCCAGAGACTGAGGTGATATTCAAAATAGGAGAAACGGTGCTCGATGTTACGAGTAGTTACGTTTATCTTGGCATTATGATTTCTGAGCACTTAGATTACGGTATAATGGCAAAACATGTATCTAAGTCCGCGGGAAGGGCATTGGGACTTCTTATTTCAAAGTACAAGGCGTTCGGTGGTTTACCCTTTAAAACATTTTCTAAGTTGTATGAATCAATTGTAGACAGTACCATCAATTACGGTGCTGCAGTATGGGGAGATAAACGCTTTTCTTGTATCGAAGCAGTGCAGCATAGGGCCCTTCGGTTTTATATGGGAGTCGGTCGATATACTCCAAACGCGGCAGTAACAGGCGACTGTGGCTGGCAAAGTCAAGAGATTAAACAATGGTCTAGTGTAATAAACCAGTGGTATAGACAACGAGCAATGGATCCCACACGTCTAAATGCTAAAGTATTTCAATGGGCTGCCACTCAGAGTGGCGCAAGATGCAAGAATTGGTGTTACAGACTACAGACTCAGTTTGATAAATCTGGAATTTCTAACATGTTTATGCACGAGGACATCAGTAATATCAACCGAGACCATGTAAAAGCCATAATTCAAGAGACGTTATATTCGAAATTATTACAGACGTGGCAAAATGACCTAAATAGAAATAGTTCGCGTCAGGGTAATGGGGGTAACAAATTAAGGACATATAGGACTTTTAAAACAATATTTCAAACCGAAACATACTTGTGTATAAATCTACCACGTCTCCATAGAAGCGCATATTCGAAAATGAGATGCGGTGTGGCGCCATTGAGGATTGAAACCGGCAGGTATGAACGCCTGCAGCTAAATCAAAGGACATGTTTCCATTGTGATAACTGTATAGAATCGGAAGAACATGTCTTACTTTCTTGTGCCATGTATGATGACATTAGGGAAAAACTTTTTGATGACATCTCGCAGTACAATAATGTTAGCAACCTAAGTGAAGCTGAAAAACTGTCTGTGATTCTTAGCTCAAATAATCCCGATGTAATAAAAGTATGTGCCAAAGCCTGCCATGAAATTTTAACAAGACGAAGAGGGTTTTTATATAGATAAATGTATGATAAATGTAAATATCATTGTTTTACAGGTTTTTAAGGTCATGTACATTATATCCACTTTTATAGTCTCTCATAATTCTCTTAGAATGGTTCTACATGATTTTTATGTGCTTGTATTATGTTTTTAAGTATGTATCATGTGGAAGTGAGACTCAAATAAATGTATGTTATGTTAAATGTATGTTATCTTTTTTTAAATAAAATGAGTTAAGAGTACCTGTACTATGTGTTCACTTGTTCATTATTTTTTTAACCGAGTTATATTTATGAAAACCGTTATTTTACTGGTCATTTAGACCTAGTTTTGAATAGTAAGTCGAAATAGTCGGCAATGGAACTTTTACAAACACAGAAAGGAAAGCCTCGAATTGACTATGAAGGCTTTATGTACATGTACAATATTGACAAATACACGTATAAAGACAATTTAATTTACTGGAAATACGATAGTACTATGATTACTACAATGTGCTCGAACAACGGTGTCTACATAACTGCACCCCCTAGTTTTGATTGAGCCAGGTCGGTGGTGCCAGCTCCGTGAACCCACAAAGTTGTCCTGACCCGGTAACCCTGGCAAACCCACACAAGTGTCCCAACCCGGCAACCCCGGTAAACCCAGTAAACGCAAGCTCAGGGTATCACATGAACCAAATACCAATTGCCAATTACCCAATCCATGGAAACCTGGTTCCGACGAAAGCTGTGCAAGATGATAGCGCAGCCCCGCCATGGGTGACCCAGTTATTACGAGGAATAGATTCACGGCTCCAACATATCGAAACGCAGATAACAGCCCAAAATACACGATGGTATAAAATTGAAGAGGCTCATAAAACCCAGTCTGAAACATTACAAAATCAAAATCACCGTTTGTTAAGCATGGAAACCCGAATGCATGAGGTAACCAAGTTGAAAGAAAACGTTACGCGCATAGATACCACCGTCCAGTTGTTAAATTCAGAGGTTAAACAGTCGAACACAAATGTACTAGAATACCAGAAAAGTATAGATACATTCAGTGAACTCTGTGATGAAATGTCTAAGGACAAACAATAATCCGATTACAGAATTGGAGACTTGCTAGAACGGGTTGGAAACCTCGAAATCGCGAACTCAAAAATCGAAGATGATGTGGTAGATCTCAGATGTCGCCAAATGCGCGACATAGAGGATCTTACATGAGTGCTCATGTATTATTGAACTTATTAAACGAGTTGAGGAAAAGGGATAAAATGCGAGGCTTTGCCGAGCATTTTATCCCTTTTCCTCAACGAGTTTAATAAATTCAATAATACATGAGCACGAATGCAAGATTCTATTTATCATATGACATTTAAAACGCCTCTTATTAACGATTGTTTTACAAAAATATCAATATTCCGCCATTAGTAAACGCGATGTCGTTAAGGACGTCGTACATGTAACGTAACGGAACGTATCTAGCTAATTTGCATATTTAATCCACTAGTGGATTATCGAAAAAATACATGACGTTATTACATTCTCAGACGCGACGTCATATGATAAAATCTAATATGCACCGGAATTGACGAAGTTGAACTTGAAGAGGGGTAAAAGTACGAAAATGTTGAAAAAAACATTGAATAACTTCCTTTATAGAGAGATGGGCATTCAGAAACCAATCGATTTTCACAGGGTACATCGGATAGGACCCCGCGAACAGAACCAGGACGACGACACATGACCAAGACCAATCATCGCAAATTTTGAAAAATTCAAAGACCGTGAACTAGTTAGGTTAACTGCTCCCAAAGCATTGAAAAACACGTAGTTTGGGGTGCGCGACCAATTCCCTAAGGTCATTGAAGACAAACGTAAATTACTATACCCCGAAGCCAAAAAAGCAAGACAAAATGACCAAAATAAGGTTCGTCTGGTGCGAGACAGACTTTATGTGAACAATCAAGAAGTGATAGTAGAACCCGAGGAATCCGAGGATAATCAGTCAGTACGACAGAAACACTGAGCAGCGATTTCGCAAACAAACCCATTCATACCGGAGAGAAACCGCATGGTCATCTAACCCCAGGAAGCAGAACAAAAGTCGTGTGTTCTACCGTAGTGGCAAACGATCGAACACCATGTGGACATCCCAGGTTGAAAATAAACGGCGAGTAGATTTCGCTATAACATTATCAAATAAATACAGCGTGGTTGGAGCTAGGAGCACGTATACGCCAGATCGTGACACCACGTCGAAAAAACACCCAGCGTGCTCGCCACTGGATGACCAGATGCATGTACACAAGAAACATCGCGACCAAGACAACTCGGACGCAGATACCTCCCACATGAACTTATCGTATGAAAAATGGAAAATGACCAGGTTAATGCTAACAGTTAAAATTTTAGTTACTGCTACCTTAATGAGTTAACAAAATTCACAAAATACCCAGAAAATGGGGTCATCTACCCTAACTTCTCAGCCACACTCAGACGAACATGCAGTGAGTGTCGAGTCGACTCCCGATAACAGCAACGGGAGTCGACTCGTTAACGAAAGGGCCTCGAATGAGGCCTAGCAGGCCGCCGAGGGCGACTTGTCTGCTGAAAGCAATGACTCTACTTCCGCTCAGAACTTTAATCATACAAGTTTGAAAAGTGTCACTGAACGTGTGTGGTTTGAAAAACAAACTGTTATGTCCGGATTTTATTTCTTTCATCGGATAATATGACGTCATTGGTATACAAGAAAGCAAGTTAGATGACCTCGACAAACTCCAAATACAAGGGTTCGAAGGCTTGAAGAAATATATGGGCTGCATGATGCTTCCACGCAGAGCTGAATCCGGCCCGCACACTAGTACTGGTAAACCGCTTAGAGGATCTAAGCCTGTCCAGAAACCGCGGTGTGAGGCGGACCGCCCATGCTAATAAACTCTATTGGTTTCATTGGGCGACGGCTTGAGATGTCATTTCATCTCAATGTCGGGTAAAAGTCCCACAAAATTGGAAGCAACGTCTCCAAAATGACCTTTGCAGTGCTGACGGGGACTTTAAACCTCAAATCAAACAAACAAACAAACAAGGGTTCGAAATATTTACTAATAATCGTAAAGCAATATCAAGATACCGATCAGGTGGTATAGCACTATTAGTGAAAAATGAATGGGTACCATTTAATACGGTATACAAATATGACAGTAAACTCATTCTGTGGTTTACAATTTCAAAACAAATCATGCCGAACTACACTGCGGTGTGGTATATATCCCGCCATATCACTCAAAATATGCCCACACTGATCCGTATCTTGAATTGCAAAACGAGGTTGATAAATTCATGCCAAGGGGCAAAAATGTAATGCTTTTGGGTGATTACAACTCTAGGGTTGCGTCCCATAATAATTATGTAATTTGTGACAGCTTCATAAGCGATATTCAAGGAAATGACGAACTGTACATGGAAAACCAAGATATATTAGACCGTTTCGACATGTCGAACGTGCCACTCAAGAGGAGTACGGCCGACACTGTTACCAATTATTATGGTCAGCAATTGATTGACTTCTGCAAATACAAAAATATCTTTATTTTGAACGGTAGGATGGATAAAGATATCGAAATTCCCAAACTGACATGCAAATATCGTAGTACGGTCGATTATTTTTTGTCGACCGCGTACAACTTTCATTGTCTACATTCCTTTAGTATTTTAGATTTCAATACTTTATATTCAGATGCTTTTGTTTGTTTGTTTGATTTGAGGTTTAACGTCCCCGTCAACACTGTAAGGTCATTTTGGAGACGTTGCTTCCAATTTTGTGGGACTTTTACCCGACATTGAGATGAAATGACATCTCAAGCCCTGTCGCCCAATGAAACCAAATAGGGTTTATTAGCATGGACGGTCCGCCTCGCACCGCGGTTCCTGGACAGGCTTAGATCCTCTAAGAGGTTTACATGTACTAGTGTGCGGGCCGGATTCAGCTCTGCGTGGAAGCATCATGCAGCCCATATATTATACTCAGATGCACATTGTCCACTTACACTATCCATTGATGTATACTCGCAAAAGCAAAATGCAGCCAGTACAAAACAAAACATGGCCTCATAAACCAACATTAAATTCTGGGATGAACATAAAACAAGCCAGTTTGTCGAGAACATCTGTCAGACCGATGTTGACGAAATCTTACGATGCGTTAACGATATACATTACGCAAACACGCCTACACTAATACACTGCCACCTTTATCATCGAAAAAATGAAAAAAAAAATAAGGTGAAAAATTGTGATATTTTTTCTTATTTCTGCTCAAAGCATAAGTTGTGGGCACTCGTTAGAACCGCCTCATCGAGGCGGTTCTAACGAGTACCCACAATCTACTGTTTAGAGCAGAAATAAGAACAATAATGTTTACCCATGTAAACCCCAGTTTTACTATATAAAAGTGGGGTTCAAGGGGGTCAAAATTATATAGGCGTGTTTTCGTGATGAATCCGGAAAATGTAAATGTCGAAAATGTAAACAATATCGTAAAACAAATTGAAACATATTTATTTCAAACTCAAAGGAAACATTCGGCGTAAAGCACTGTAAATCGGATAAAAATATCACGCAAAAACCATGGTTTAATGGCGACTGCCGTAGTTCGCGAAACATATACCACTATACAAGACAAGAGGGCCATGATGGCCCTTGATCGCTCAACTGATCCATAGGGTATCAAGTGGGCCCCTGGGAGAGCCATTATTGGCCCCGGGCTATAATATGATTAATCTTGGTAGTGGGTCTAAAAGGTGAAGCTTCATACCAAATACATGTATCAAAGAATGGAGACTTCTGGTTTCAGACAAGATTTTTAAACGTTTTTCCTTATGTAAGTCTACGAGTCGTATATAAACCTTGGGGTCCCCTGGGCGGGCCATTTTTGCCTCCAGGACTATAATTTGAACCATCTTGGTAGAAATCCACAAGACAAAGCTTCATACCAAATATCATAAACCTTGGGCTTCTGCTTTCAGACAAGAAGATTTTCAAAGGTTTTCATTGCCTTGACTTCTATTTCCTAGGGCTATAATTTGAACAATTTAGATGAAGCTTCACACCAAATATCAAAGACCTGGGCCTTGCGGTTTCAGAGTAGAAGATTTTTTTTTTAAATTTCCCTATATAAGTCAATGTAAAAACGAAGGGTCCCGGGACGGGGGCATTTTTGACCAAATGGCTATGATTTGAACAATGATTTGAACAATCTTGGTTGAAGTCTACTCGATGAAGCTACACACCAAATTTCAAAGAACTGGGCCATCCGGTTTTGTAGAAAAGATTTTTAAAGATTTTCCCTGTATAAGCCAATGTAAATCCAAAGGGCAAGCAGGTGGGGGCATTTTTTGACCTAGGCCTATAATTTGAACAATCTTGATAGAGGTCCACTAGATGAAGCTTCACACCAAATACCAAAGAACTGGGCCTTGCTGCTTCAGAGAAGAAGATTTTTAAAGATTTTCCCTGTATAAGTCTATGTAAAACCAAAGGCCCCCGGGGCGGGGTCTTTTTTGGCCCCAGGGCTATAATTTGAAAAATCTTGGTAGAGGTCCACCAGATGAAGCTTCATACCAATATTAAAGACCTGGGCCTTGTGGTTTCGGAGAAGAAGATTTTTAAATATTTTCCCTATATAAACCTTTGTAAAACCAAAGGGCCCCGGGATGGGGGCATTTTTTGCCCTAGGGCTATAATTAGAACAATCTTGATAGAGGTCCACTAGGTGAAGCTACACACCAAATATCAAAGAACTGGGCCTTGTGGTTTCAGAGAAGAAGATTTTTAAAGATGTTCCCTATATAAGCCTATGTAAAATCAAAAAATCAAAGGCCCCCCGGGGCGGGGGCATTTTTGGCACCAGGGCTATAATTTGAACAATCTTGGTAGAGGTCCACTAGATGAAGCTTCATACCAAATATCAAAGACCTGGACCTTGTGGTTTGAGAGAAGAAGATTTTTAAAGATTTTCCCTATATAAGCCTATGTAAAACCGAAGGCCCTCAGGGCAGGGGCATTTTTGGTCCCAGGGCTATAATTTGAACAATCTTGATAGAGATTCACTAGATGAAGCTTCATACCAAAAATCAAAGACTTGGGCCTTGCGGTTTCTGAGCAGAAGATTTGTTAAGATTTTCCCTATATAAGCCTATGTAAAACCAAAGGCCCCGGGGGCGGGGGCATTTTTGGCCCCAGGGCTATAATTAGAACACTCTTGGTAAAGGTCCACTAGATGAAGCTTCATACCAAATATTAAAGAACTGGGCCTTTTGGTTTCAGAGAAGAAGATTTTTACATATTTTCCCTATATAAGCCTATGTAAAACCAAAGGGCCCCGGGGCGGGGGCATTTTTGGCACCAGGGCTTTAATTTGAACAATCTTAGTAGAGGTCCACTAGATGAAGCTTCATGCCAAATATCAAAGACCTGGGCCTTGTGGTTTTAGAGGAAAAGATTTTTAAAGATTTTCCCTATATAAGCCTATGTTAAACCAAAGGCCCTCAGGGCAGGGGCATTTTTGTCCCAAAGGGCTATAATTTGAACAATCTTGATAGAGGTTCACTAGATAAAGCTTCACACCAAATATCAAAGACTTGGGCCTTTCGGTTTCTGAGCAGAAGATTTTTAAAGATTTTCCCTATATAAGCCTATGTAAAACCAAAGGCCCTCGGGGCAGGGGCATTTTTGGCCCCAGGGCTATAATTTGAACAATCTTGATAAAGGTCCACTAGATGCAGTTTCACACCAAATATCAAAGACTTGGACCTTGCAGTTTCAGAGAAGAAGATTTTTTAAAGTTTTTCCCTATATAAGCCTATGTAAAACCAAAGGCCCCCGGGGCGGGGGCATTTTTGGCCCCAGGGCTATAATTTGAACAATCTTGGTAGAGATACACTAGATGAAGCTTCATACCAAATATCAAAGACATGGGCCTTGCGTTTCAGAGAACAAGATTTTAAAAATTTTCTGTAAACAAATCTATTTTTAGCTCCTATGACCTAGATGTGCAACAGATCGGAACCATTTGAACAACTTTGAAAGGGAACCACCTAAGGATCATTCCTTTGAAGTTTGGTCAAAATCCGATCAGTGGTTTAGGAGATGTTGTTTGAAGAAAAAGTTTACGGACGCATGCACGCACGGCGGACGACGGACAAAAAGTGATCCCAAAAGTTCACCTTGTCACTACGTGACAGGTGAGCTAAAAACTGTACAACAGGTATAAAACCCTATATTACAAAAATAGACTAAAAATTGTTAGTAAAGAATATAAAAATCAAATATCACAAAATGTTAGAAAATTAAAAAATGCAAGGGTAGAAAAATTACGAACTTTACGCTCTACAAACGCGAAAGATTACTGGCGAATAATAAACTCAACTGATACTCAACAGTCACGTTGCCCCACGTTACAAGATGTCATGAATATTTCCAAAAACTTAACAGTGATGAAAATGGTCGATCCACAGACGAAACACCGAACAATCAGCAAGATGACCACCTACGAAACATTAACTAAGAACTAAACCAGCCCATAACCCAAACAGAGTCTCAATGCGCAATTAAGAAGTTAATAAATAACAAAAGTTCTGGGATTGATAACATCCTTAACGAGCACATAAAAAGCACAGCACATTTATTTTTACCAATATACACCAAACTTTTCAATATAATATTTGATTCAGGAATAGTGCCTGAAAGTTGGGCACTTGGCGACATCCTTCCTATATACAAAAATAAGGGAATCCAAGTTCACCGGAAAACTACCGACCCATAACATTGTTAAGTTGTCTCGGTAAACTGTTTACATCGGTTATTAACAAAAAATGTATGTATTTGCTAAAACAAATTGAAATTATCTGTCAAAACCAAGCAGGATTTCGCAAAGGCCTTTCAACGATTGATAACTTGTTCATATTCCAAAATTTAATCGAAATATCGAAAGCAGTTAAAAATAAATTATTCTGCGCCTTTATTGATTTTAAGCAAGCTTTTGATAGCGTTTGGCGGTGTGGATTGTGGACCAAATTACGTAATAACAACATAAACGGAAAATGCCTAACCCTCATTCAGAACATGTACGAAAATATTAAATCCAGAGTTTCATCAGCGGACGGAAGTTCTGCTTTTTTCCCATGCGAAAAGTGGGTCCGTCAAGGTGAGAACATGTCACCATTTTTATTTTCGCTCTATCTTAATGACCTGGAGGGCTATTTCATGCACAATAATATTGGAGGAATCTCTGTAGAAGCAAATGGAGAAACTATATTCTCCTACATTAAATTATTCATTTTGCTCTTCGCAAATGACACTGTACTATTTAGTACTAGTAAAGATAGTTTACAAGGTATGCTTCATTTGTTCGAGAAATATTGTGATGAATAGAAATTGACAGTGAACATCAATAAAACAAAAATCCTAATATTTACTTCTGATCGATACGCTAGGAATTTACAGATTTTCTACAAAGACACTTTACTTGAAATAGTGACAGAGTACAAATATAAATTGTGGCACTAAAATTTGCTGTCACTCAAAATGACACTTATATTCTCTAAAAACAAACACTTACGATCCGTGAACTGGATCACTCAAATTTGGTCAATGTAAATATATAGAAACTATCACAATATAAAAAGGAATTTAAGAATCAAAATACATATAGGTCTATAAAAATATTCCAAAACATACAGAAATACAAACAACAACAGATAGGCCTCTCAGTAATCTAAAATAACCAGCAAATATTGATGGAAACAACCACTTACAATATAGATATATAGTAAAATTCCGCTATTTAGACCACCTAAAATTAAGCCTAAGTCTGCTTTAAAAAGATTATTTAGTAAGTTGTAGTTATTGGGTTTTCTGCTTACAGTGTCCTCTGGTCAGAGACCACCTTTGGGACTGTTCAAAAGTGGTCTTAAAGACCAGTTTTGAACAGTCCCAAAGGTGGTCTTAATATAGGAATTTTACTGTATATCTAGACACAAATGTAATTGTTAAACGTCACGGAGAAGAAAGTTGTACCACGTGCATTTGGTAGTAAGTACAAAATATAAATACTAAACTCCGTTTTTAGAAAATCTGAATCATCGATTTTTTTCGTTTCTCGCTTTTAATACTCATTTAAGCCTATACATCACTATGGGAAAGTTTTAGACCTCACCCACCGCCGATTTCTCCAGCAAATCGTATGCCTCTGCGACAGTTAGGAAAGGCTGCGATTATTTGGAGAAAATTGCAAAATTTATATTTTCTTTCAAAGACTAAGACATTCTGACAGGTTTGACACACCATTTTAATCCATATATAGAAGTGGTCACTGCTCTTGTACATTACAAGGGCGTCTATGTTTAATTTGCACGATCACTCCATGGAAAATCATTAGCTGTGACACCACATCTGATATCGGTATAATTCTTTTTGACGACTGTTGACAGCACATCGCGCTAGTGACTCCCCATTCCTAGTGAGACTCTATCTAGCCATTCGAATATAAGGTGTGTCGCAATTGCATATCTATTGGACATGGATTTGAATATGTTTTATTTTACCTGACAATCATCGTCAAATGGACTTAGCCTGTGCTCTCATTTCTTTGTTTTTCAATTTTCTCCAAATAATCACAGCCTTTCCTGAGCAGTCTGATCTGGGTCAACACTGTTTGCCTGTCTGCAAATTTATTTTTAAAAAGTTTGCAAAAAGATTCAGCAGACGACATAAGCAGACGACATTTTCAGACAGGTGTATAGAATTTACAGGACACCGCATTATGGTGAAGTACAGGGACAATTCGATATATTCTAAATCATTATGTTCCAAGGACATATCGCAAGTGTCCGCTCGAACAGTCTCTGCCAAGCACAGTTGACGAGCACTGATACCATGTGGCGATAGCTGCAGACAAAACAATAAGTATATACATGTAACAATTAGGTATTCAAACTTACTCTGTATTTATCGGAATTACTTGGATCCTGGTAACGTGCCGAATCCAAGTCTTTGATATTAAGATGTTCAAATTTCTTTTACCATACCCCATTAATATTCTTAAGGTATTCAAGAATTCTGATTGGTCGAGAGCGTTCCATGCAAAGGCGACAAAAGATAATGTCCCCCTGCAATAGTCCCCTCTGGCGTCACTGCTCATAAGTAATAGTGTACCGGAAGTCGCGTGCACTGGTAGAATTCGGCATTAAACATTTCGCGGCTAGAAAATTGGTAAGAACTAAATAAGTAAAAAGGAACATATCGCGTTGCCAGTAATGCATTTTACAAAACAATATTGCAATGACCTTGGCGCCATGACCTTTACTCTTCAAGTGAAATTAAATCAGTCTCTTCAATATCTGACACATGTATAATCGGCGCTGTCAATGGTGTCAGTCTTTTCGGTTCTTGTGAGACTTTTTTGTGACGGTCAATGCTGTGCAAGCGGGAAACCCCTAAAGGGGTACCATGGCAAACAGTGTAGGCCCAGATCTGACGCCACAGGACGCGGCGTCTGTTAAGGGCCTGCACTATTTGCTACGCGAATTTTCCGTCAAAAATAGAATAAAAACGAAAAATAGCATCACGAAAACAGGCCTATATAATTTTGACCCCCTTGAAACCCGCATTTATATACATGTAGTAAAACTGGGGTCTGGAGGGGTATACCTAATTTTTCTTATTTCTACTCTAAAATATAGATTGTGGGTACTCGTTAGAATCGCCTCATCGAGGCGGTTCTAACGAGTACCCACAATCTATATTTTGAGCAGAAATAAGAAAAATATCACACTTTTTTCAGCTTAAAATTTTCCGTTTTTCGGCGGTAAAGTTTGCAATGTATTTGTATAGGCGTGTTTGCGTAATGGTCGAATGCCCCTTATATGACAAATGGACTTGTCCAACATATTGCAATGGAAGAGTCCACCAGCATACAAGGGTTAAAGGATATCGCTGCTTTGCCTGTCTTCCTGGTTTGTTTGTTTGTTTGTATTGGAGTTTAACGGCCCAGTCAACACTATTTAGGTCATTTTTGAGCCGGTCAGTTTACCTATCAACACTTTCCTGGGCAGGCTTATACGTAAGCGGTTAACCAGTACAGTGCACATTCTTTCGCCAGAAACTGACAACTGCCCTTCTTGAATCAGCGGAAGGGATCCTGTCTTCCTGGATTTCATCATAATGCGGATTATGTTTTCTTGTCCTTTTAAAATATTTGAGGTTCACTGATGTGGCCATTAATTTTCCCTAAATAAGCCTATGTAAAACCAAAGGCCCCGGGGGCGGGGGCATTTTTGGCCCCAGGGCTATAATTAGAACACTCTTGGTAAAGGTCCACTAGATGAAGCTTCATACCAAATATTAAAGAACTGGGCCTTTTGGTTTCAGAGAAGAAGATTTTTACATATTTTCCCTATATAAGCCTATGTAAAACCAAAGGGCCCCGGGGCGGGGGCATTTTTTGCCCCAGGGCTTTAATTTGAACAATCTTAGTAGAGGTCCACTAGATGAAGCTTCATACCAAATATCAAAGACCTGGGCCTTGTGGTTTTAGAGGAAAAGATTTTTAAAGATTTTCCCTATATAAGCCTATGTTAAACCAAAGGCCCTCAGGGCAGGGGCATTTTTGGCCCAAAGGGCTATAATTTGAACAATCTTGATAGAGGTTCACTAGATAAAGCTTCACACCAAATATCAAAGACTTGGGCCTTTCGGTTTCTGAGCAGAAGATTTTTAAAGATTTTCCCTATATAAGCCTATGTAAAACCAAAGGCCCTCGGGGCAGGGGCATTTTTGGCCCCAGGGCTATAATTTGAACAAGCTTGATAAAGGTCCACTTGATGCAGTTTCACACCAAATATCAAAGACTTGGACCTTGCAGTTTCAGAGAAGAAGATTTTTTAAAGTTTTTCCCTATATAAGCCTATGTAAAACCAAAGGCCCCCGGGGCGGGGGCATTTTTGGCCCCAGGGCTATAATTTGAACAATCTTGGTAGAGATACACTAGATGAAGCTTCATACCAAATATCAAAGACATGGGTCTTGCGTTTCAGAGAACAAGATTTTAAAAATTTTCTGTAAACAAATCTATTTTTAGCTCCTATGACCTAGATGTGCAACAGATCGGAACCATTTGAACAACTTTGAAAGGGAACCACCTAAGGATCATTCCTTTGAAGTTTGGTCAAAATCCGATCAGTGGTTTAGGAGATGTTGTTTGAAGAAAAAGTTTACGGACGCACGCACGCACGGCGGACGACGGACAAAAAGTGATCCCAAAAGTTCACCTTGTCACTACGTGACAGGTGAGCTAAAACTGTACAACAGGTATAAAACCCTATATTACAAAAATAGACTAAAAATTGTTAGTAAAGAATATAAAAATCAAATATCACAAAATGTTAGAAAATTAAAAAATTCAAGGGTAGAAAAATTACGAACTTTACGCTCTACAAACGCGAAAGATTACTGGCGAATAATAAACTCAACTGAAACTCAACAGTCACGTTGCCCCACGTTACAAGATGTCATGAATATTTCCAAAAACTTAACAGTGATGAAAATGGTCGATCCACAGACGAAACACCGAACAATCAGCAAGATGACCACCTACGAAACATTAACTAAGAACTAAACCAGCCCATAACCCAAACAGAGGTTCAATGCGCAATTAAGAAGTTCATAAATAACAAAAGTTCTGTGATTGATAACATCCTTAACGAGCACATAAAAAGCACAGCACATTTATTTTTACCAATATACACCAAACTTTTCAATATAATATTTGATTCAGTAGTGCCTGAAAGTTGGGCACTTGGCGACATCCTTCCTATATACAAAAATAAGTGAAATCCAAGTTCACCGGAAAACTACCGACCCTTAACACTGTTAAGTGGTCTCGGTAAACTGTTTACATCGGTTATTAACAAAAGATTGTATGAATTTGCTGAAAAATATGAAATTATCTGTCAAAATCAAGCAGGATTTCGCAAAGGCCTTTCAACGATTGATAACTTGTTCATATTCCAAAGTTTAATCGAAATATCGAAAGCAGTTAAAAATAAATTATTCTGCGCCTTTATTGATTTTAAGGGTGGAGTAAGTTAATTGTATCGATTCCTGATCTTTGTTTTACTTCTACTTTATTGATTTTAAGCAAGGTTTTGATAGCGTTTGGCGGTGTGGACTGTGGACCAAATTACGAAATTACAACATAAACGGAAAATGCCTAACCCTCATTCAGAACATGTACGAAAATATTAAATCCAGAGTTTCATCAGCGAACGGAAGTTCTGCTTTTTTCCCATGCGAAAAGGGGATCCGTCAAGGTGAGCACATGTCACCTATTTTATTTTCGCTCTATCTTAATGACCTGGAGGGCTATTTCATGCACAATAATATTGGAGGAATCTCTGTAGAAGCAAATGGAGAAACTATATTCTCCTACATTGAATTATTCATTTTGCTCTTCGCAGATGACACTGTACTATTTAGTACTAGTAAAGAGGGTTTACAATGTATGCTTCATTTGTTCGAGAAATATTGTGATGAATGGAAATTGACAGTGAACATCAATAAAACAAAAATCCTAACATTTACTTCTGGTCGATACGCTAGGAATTTACAGTTTTTCTACAAAGACACTTTACTTGAAATAGTGACTGAGTACAAATATAAATTGTGGCACTAAAATTTGCTGTCACTCAAAATGACACTTTTATCAGTCAGCTCCTATATTAATTGCATTGCAGCACATTGACCTGATAAACATCTGCTATCTCAGGACAAGTGAGCTTTATCAGGTCAACGTGACATTGCACTTCTTAGAACTGGCAAAACTGAAAAAAAATGGCAAAAATGTAAGTGTATATTGGGATAAACTGATAAATAGAATACCAGATTCGTGTCCTTTGATATCAAGTTTATCAGGCTCGGCTTCGAGAACGCATGTAGAATCGCTCGGCAAGCCTCGCGAGTCTACAAGCATTCTCGAAGCCTTGCCTGATAAACTTGATATCAAAAGACACTTACCTGGTATTGTCTATATATTCCCTAAAAACAAACAATTACGATCCGTGAACTGGATCACTCAAATTTGGTCAATGTAAATATATAGAAACTATCACAATATAAAAAAGAATTTAAGAATCAAAATACATATAGTTCTATAAAAATATTCCAATACATACAGAAATACAAACAACAGCAGATAGGCCTCTCAGTAATCTAAAATAATCAGCAAATATTGATGGAAACAACCACTTACAATATAGATATATAGTAAAATTCCGCTATTAAGACCACCTATAATTAAGCCTAAGTCTGCTTTAAAAAAGATTATTTAGTAAGTTGCAGTTATTGGGTTTTCTGCTTACAGTGTCCTCTGGTCAGAGACCACCTTTGGGACTGTTCAAAAGTGGTCTTAAAGACCAGTTTTGAACAGTCCCAAAGGTGGTCTTAATATAGGAATTTTACTGTATATCTAGACACAAATGCCATTGTTAACATCATGCAGAAGAAAATTGTACCACGTGCATTTGGTAGTAAGTACAAAATATAATTATTTGCACATACAACACTATACTTGACGTATACATGACGGTACTGAGTATTAAGTGGGCGTGCGGTTAATTGAAGAATCGCTATAAAATGTATTACAATTAAACCATTTATAAATCAAATAAAATGCATGTTTATGTGTGTCTGCAACTGGATATCAGAAAAAAAAAACAATTTTGCAGCTAATATGAATTCTAAAAGGAAACGATTTTAGCATGACCACGCACTGAAATACAGTTACGGATATACCTTAGTTCCTTTGTGACCTGAATAGAATTGGCTTATAAGGCTTCATTAGCGACCTCGCATAATGCGTTCCCTGCAGTCGAAAGGCGCTTTTACCCATAAAATGCCAATCACGACAATTGTCGTCTGCTTTGTCGTCTGCCAGATAGACTACTTTATAATTAGTTCTTGCAAAACAGTGTGGACCAAGATCAGACTGCTCCTCAACACTGTTTGTCTGTATGCCAACATATTTTTAAAAAGTTTGTAAAGAGATTCAGCAGACGACATAAGCAGACGACATTTTCAGACAAGTGTGTAGAATTTACAGGACATAGCATTATGGTGAAGTACAGGGACAATTCGAGATATTCTAAATCATTATGTTCCAAGGACATATTGCAAGTGTCCGCTCGAACAGTCTCTGCCAAGCACAGTTGACGAACACTGATACCATGTGAAGATAGCTGCAGACAAAACAAGAAGTATATACATGTGACAATTAGGTATTCAAAATTACTCTGTATTTATCGGAATTGCTTGGATCCTGGTAACGTGCCGAATCCAAGTCTTTGATATTAAGATGTTCAAATTTCTTTTACCATACCACATTAATATTCTTGAGGTATTCAAGAATTCTGATTGGTCGAGAGCGTTCCACGCACAGGCGACAACAGATAATGCCCCCCTGCAATAGTCCCCTCTGGCGTCACTGCTCATAAGTAATAGTGTACCGGAAGTCGCGTGCACTGGTAGAATTCGGCATTAAACATTTCGCGGCTAGAAAATTGGTAAGAGCTAAACAAGTAAAACGGAACATATCGCATTGCCCGCAGTGCATTTTACACAACAATATTCCAACGACCTTGACTCTTTAAGTGAAATTAAATTAGTCTCTTCAATATCTGACACATTTATAATTGGCGCTGTCAATGGTGTCAGTCTTTTCGGTGCTTGTGAGACTTTTTGTGACGGTCAATGCTGTGCAAGCGGGAAACCCCTAAAGGGTTACCATAGCAAACAGTACAGGCCAAGATCTGACGCCACAGAACGCGGCGTCTGTTCAGGGCCTGCACTATTTGCTACGCGAATTTTCCGTCAAACATAGAATAAAAACGAAAAATAGCATCACGAAAACAGGCCTATACAATTTTGACCCCCTTGAACCCCGCATTTATATAGTAAAACTGGGGTTTGGAGGGGTATACCTTTTTTTCTTATTTCTACTCTAAAATATAGATTGTGGGTACTCGTTAGAATCGCCTCATCGAGGCGGTTCTAACGAGTACCCACAATCTATGTTGTGGGTACTCGTTAGAATCGCCTCATCGAGGCGGTTCTAACGAGTACCCACAATCTATATTTTGAGCAGAAATAAGAAAAATATCACACTTTTTCAGCTTAAAATTTTCCGTTTATCGGCGGTAAAGTTTGCAATGTATTTGTATAGGCGTGTTTGCGTAATGGTCTAATGCCCCTTATATGACAAATGGACTTGTCCAACATATTGCAATGGAAGAGTCCACCAGCATACAAGGGTTAAAGGATATCGCTGCTTTGCCTGTCTTCCTGGTTTTCATCATAATGCGGATTATGTTTTCTTGTCCTTTTAAAATATTTGAGGATCACTGATGTGGCCATAAATGACCAAAACTAGCTTGACTGGTCCTGGAAAAAAGCGTTTTTATTCCACATATTTTTCTCTTCATTTCAGTTGTGTTACAGTCTTTTCTTCAAAAAGATTTCATTACAAAAACACGCCGATACACATGTATTGAAAATTTTACCACAAAAAAAGAACAAATAAAAATTTTCAGATAAAAAAAAAATATATTTTTCTAATTTCTGCTCAAAAACATTGATTGTGGGACACGTTAGAACCGCCTCGGTTCTATGTTTTTGAGCAGAAATAAGAAAAATAATGTATTCTCCTGTAAACCCCAGATTTACGATATATAGGTGGAGTTTAAGGGGGTAAAGATTATATAGGCTCGTTTTCTGGATGTTTTTATAGAATATTCACACAGAAAAATTCGATATTATACAAATGGAGGTGCCATTCTTATGAGTGCATGAATGCCCGTCAAATGTCATTCGTTTCCATTGACATTTCTTTCTAGTTTAAAAGTTAAAAGAAAAAGAAATGATTATATTATGGAATTTGTTGCGTGTACATAGAGGATCTTACATGAGTGCTCATGCATTATTGAATCTATTAAACGAGTTGAGGTAAAGGGATAAAATGCGAGGCTTTGCCGAGCATTTTATCCCTTTTCCTCAACCAGTTTAATAAATACAATAATACATGAGCACGACTGCAAGATTCTATTTATCATATGACATTTATAACGCTTTTTATTCACGTTTACTTTACAAAAATATCAATATTCCGCCATAAGTAAACGCGACGTCGTTAAGGACGTCGTACGTGTAACGTTACGGGACGTTTCTAACTAATTTGCATATTTAATCCACTAGTGGATTATCGAAAATATTACATGGCGTTATTACACTCTCAGACGTGACGGCATATGATAAAAAAACGGTTGACAGAGAAAAGGAGAAAATAATCTTGTAATGGGCATAAACTATATACAGAAGGACGTTTTCTCCTTCTCCGCAACTAAACTGGTCAGTTCCTTCCTAATAGCGTTGTGCACACTGAACAGGATCATTATGATAACATAGTGCATTTTTCACATCCCTAAAATGGCTACTTTTCTGATGAAAATCCATGATACTTTTCTAATTTATACTGCAAACATAGGTTGTTGGTGCTCGTTAGAACCGCCTCATTGAGGCGGTTCTAACGAGTACCCACAACCTATGTTTTGGAGCCGAAATAAGAAAAATAGTGTTCACCCCCTTAAAGCCCAGTTTTCTCTACATAAAGTGGGGTTTAGGGGGTGTTTATTTCACGGACTTGTTGACGTGATCATTACATTTTACAAAGCAGAAATTGGATATAATAAAGACTATAAACTATACATGCACTAATACAGATAATAATAAGGTGGCAATGGTGAGTATTCCGATGGTAAATTCGTATAGTAGTCGCACATAAGATTGACTAGGCGGAGCTATCGTTTGTACCTGCCTTAGGAATATTCCATTAACAAAAAGGTAAACCAAGTCACCCGACTGTGTGAATTCATCTGTTACACAAGCATAGCTGTGGCGTATATGACCATATCGTCCGCTTGTAGAAACCGTGCGAAAGGCACTCTACCGAATCTTCTGGTGGACTCAGCGAATTTGACTTATATTGACAACATCTGGATAGCTCCGCCTATTCAGTCTTATCTGCGACTACTATATGAATAGACAAAATAAAGACAAAGCCAGATTTATAAAAGGTAATAACAATATTGTAACTGATACACATCCTCTATATATGTAATTCTAACACATCACGCCTATATAGGCAACGGAAAATAACTGTGTTTTATTCTACAACAAATCACGGCAAGGAAGAGCGTGACGAGTGACGTCATTGAAAACTGCCAAGTTATGACGTCACTAGTCTATTTCGTTGGCGTTAGACGGTGTAACGTCATATTCCCGCATCGAAAACGTAAGAAAAAGATATAAATGCATGTTTTTCAGTCGATAACTTTAGCGGGATTTATTCTAATAATGGCGAAACGTTGTGAAATTTTGAAGGAAACAACATTATTGCCGATTATCAGAGTGTTAGAATCGAAATAGATCAGCTCTAGTCTGTGATTTGTTGAGTAATAAATCAGTTTGTCGGTCAGTTGTAAGTAGACAAATCACGCGCGCTACGCGCTCGTGATTTGATCTACTTTAAAACTGACCTCCAAACTGTGATTTATTACTCAACAAATCACAGTTAGAGCCGATATATTTCTTAAATAAAGAGCGATTATTTATTAGGATGCGCAATAATACAAGTTGCTTTAATGTTTTTACATGCTAGTACATTTTGTAAACATGAATTTGTCTGGTTTAACATTGTGCATGTGAAATGATAAATAAATATACAACTTTTAAAAATGATCTGGTGATATAAATGTATTTTACGAGAGTTTCATTGGTGTTTTCGCACAATTTTCCAACATTCACTCTCTGAAAAACGACCGTCTAAAAATAAGACCTTCACTGCCAAAGAAACATTTTCCAATTATCCTGCATGTATACATTTATTTTTCAAGTACACTTGGTAATAACAAATTTCATATTAGCCAACGAAGAATCGGAGTCCAAATAGGACTTTCGCCAGATCCGGAATCTGGCTAGGCCAAATAGGAATTCTTTTTTTTTCCACTAGCATGTTCAAATAGCATACAGCATACAAAATGGTAATATCTATAGAGTGTGCTCTTAACTAATATCCATTTCTGGATGCATTCATGCGATATACAATGGCGGCATCATCACAAAACAAACAAACAAACTGATTTACAATGGCTACGGAAAAAATGAAATGGTGCACAGAACAAACAGCTAATGAGAGTCTGCAGACCTGCGAAGTCTGACCAGTAGGGCTGGCTAATCGGAGCTAAAAAAAAGATAATCGATTATCAGTCCTTTCATTGCGATCGATAATCGGTTAGTAATCGCTAAGGTTTTTGTCATAATTTTACCTGTCTGACTTTTCACTGAGCATGACTCTTACCATATGTTGCACTTTACCATATGTATATTTGAACAGACAGGCCTGGGCCAACAGTGTAGACCCAGATGAGACGCCGCATTGTAGACACAGATGAGACGCCGCAGAATGCACTGGGTCTGCACTGTTTGCCACTCATCCAGCTATTTTAGGCATAACTTTGGATAGTAAATTGTACCTATCAAGTAATCGATTAAAAGCAAATCAGAAATGATAATCATTTTTGTTGAATTAATCGATTGGTTAATCGATTATTCGATTAATCGTGTCAGCCTTACTGACCAGAGTCTTTGCTGTTTCTTACACAAGCGGTCATTTGATAAGAAATTTATGAAACTAGCGACATGAGGTTACGTGCCACTGCGCGTGTGGTCATGACGTTTCAATGTCATATGATTAAAAGAGGTGCGTTCACCGAAGGTTCTTAATACTGCCAGGGTCTGGGTGGGAACGCACGCTAATTGGAGTATGCACTCGGAGCAAATTTCGGGAGACATGTTGTGGCTGCGCATATGTTACCAACATATGCCAGATGTGGCATTATCTAGAAATGAACAAAGCTGTCGTCCTTTGACAAATGACTTATTCTAATTTATCATATGACGTCGTTGATAAGCAGAAGATAACGTCGTGTAATAAAAATCGTATAACCACATGTGTAATAACACTTTGGCGGGATTAAGAAACGTCATGACGACGTCCATGTCAATCATGCATTTTTTGTGGAAATATTGTCAAATTTAAAGGCGATAAAATACAATTTAAAGTGGTCATATGATAAACAGAATCTTACACTCGTGGTCATTTCATAAGATATTTATGAAACTCGTCGAAGGCTCGTTTCATAAATATCATATGAAATGACCACTCGTGTAAGATCCTCTATATAATACAGCGAAAATTAACGGGAATGAGGACACCTGGCAGATTTATTCGCCATTTCTCAAAGGGACCCAACTTTCGGGACTTCCTGTTCTCTTTTCTACAAGCCCTGTCCAACTGACGAAGGGGTCTTCTCTTAAAGGAAAGAATTTGCTCCTCAGGAGCAAATTCTTCCCTTTAAGAGTTGACCCCTATTGATGTTGGAGTCAAAAATACTTTTGTAGGAACTGCCTCCCGTGAAGGTGTATCTATTCCCCTTAAATAACTCTCAAAACACGGGGGACTCGTTTAACAAGGCTTATTCGAACTGATTCGTGAATATTCTTTCCACAACTCCAGATTTCTGTATATATCGGATAATTGTATTAACTATTTTTTATTTCGCGTGTATTGGTATGCTGTGTGTATGCATTAGAATCCCCTCAATGAGGCGGTTCTAATGAGCACACACAACATACCTCGTTGAGGCGATTTTACTGCGTACACACAGCATGCCTTTATTTCATAGAAGACATAAACTGAACATCACGATAACACGCCTGTATAATTCTGACCCTCACGAACCCCACCTTTATATAGTTAAACTTTGGTTTACAGGGTTAAACCTTTATTTTTCTTACTTCTGGTCCAAAATATAGATTGTCGGTACTCATTAGAACCGGCTCGATGAGGCGGTTCTAACGTGTACCAGAATCTATATTTTGAGCAGAAATAAGAAAAATATCAGGATTTTTCATCTTAAAATTTTCATTTTTCGGCGATAAAGGCTACAATGTACAGTATAAATTCGATGGCTCGAACACCGATGGCTCGTTTACCATGGCTGAGTCGAACCCGTTCTTGAGTCCCTAGGGAATTTCTGTACGTAAGAAATAGGGAGAGTAAAAATTAGGATTATTTCGTCTTTTATCTTGCATATGTATGCTGTGTGCTCATTAGAATCGCCTCGATGAGGCGATTCTAATGAGTACACACAGCATACATTTTTCATTATAGAACACAGAAAAGATGTCCTAAAGTATGTCGTTATGCCTCCTGGCAGTAGCCCTCAGTGGCTCGAAATACCCCTGTCTCGAACAGATTTTCATGGTCCCAAAGGTGTTCGAGCCATCGAAGTTTGACTGTATTTGTACAGGCGTGTTTTCGTAATGATCCCTATTTACCCCCTGATCTAGCGTAATAATTAACCCAAAGAAGCTTACACAACCCCTGTCTCGACGCCCCACGTCCATCGGTGCTTGTAGAAATAGATGGGCTGCATGAAGCTTCCACGCAGAGCTGAATCCGACCACACAAGAGTACACGTAAACCGCTTAGAGGATCGAAGCCTGCTCAGGCTAAACAGTGCGAGTAGGACCGTTCGTGCTTATAAATTCTATTGGTGTAATTGAGCGACAGGGCTTGGGATGTCATTTCATCTCAATGTCGGGTAAAAGTCCCACAATATTGAAAGCAACGTCTCCAAAATACCTACACAGTGTTTACGGGGACGATAACCTCGAATCAATCAATCAATCATGGTCTCCAAGGTGTTCGAGCCATTATAGTTTGACTATATCTTCCTTTGAACCATGATTTATTCTATCATAATGTAGATCCTTCCTTCGGATCGGGACGTTAAATGGAGGCTCCCTGTGCAGGAAGAACCATCTCCTGTGCAGGTTAAAGATCCCTACCTTAATTACATGATTACTGTGTAGGCTTTCATCCTGCATGTAATGTACACCTGCGGTAATGGCCAAATGTGACCGACGCAATATCAGTAGAAAGGAAAAAAGATCCCAATCTCAGTTAAAGTACAGTAAAATTCCGCTATTAAGACGACTTATTCTGCTTTAAAAAGCTTAATTTGAAGGATGCACATAATCTTTCTTTGTCTTTTCTGCCCAAAGTGTCCTCTGGTAAGGGACCACCTTTGGGATTGTTCAAAAGTGGTCTTTAAGACCACTTTTGAACAGTCCCAAAGGTGGTCTTAATATAGGAATTTTACTGTATCATGATATATATTTATGACCATTGGCCAGTTCTATTTTCCTATCAGGTATGTGTTTTATCCAGATACATGTAGTGTTTTAGGTGCTGTTATTTACAAGAGCCGGAACCCTGCGCACGTGACTTTCGTCACAAAAATGACGTTGATTGCGTCTAACAAGACGATTTAGCGACTGATTGTGTAGAAAAACAATTATTTCATTGCATCATGGAGTATAGTCTCTCATCGAGGGGCAATTATTTTGAAACTAATCCAAGCTGCCATGGAATAACTGTATAATTATGGGGTGCCGTTTTACTACTTAATCCATAGTTATACAGTAAAACTTCGATGGCTCGAACACCGATGGCTCGTTTACCACGGCTGAGTCGAACCCATTTTTGAGTCCCTAGGGAATTCCTCAACATTAGAAGTAGTGTGGGATAATTAAGGACATCTTCGACTTTTATCTTGCAAATGTATGCTGTGTGTGCTCATTAGAATCGCCTCGTCGAGGCGATTCTAATGAGTACACACAGCATACATTTTTATTATGGAACACCGAAAAGATGTCCCAAAATTAACCCCGTTATGCCTCCTGGAAGTAACACTCAGTGGATCGAACTACCCCTGTCTCGAACAGATTTCCTTGTCCTAAAGGTGTTCGAGCCATTGAAGCTGGACTGTAGATATCCATAGTTCGAATTATTGATGTCTATAATTCTAATGATGGATATCCATAAATCAGCCGAGAATTATTAACAGCCATAAATCCAATAATGGACATCCATAATTCGATTTATGGATATCCGTAATACAGATCGATTTGTGAATATCCATAATGCGAATAATGGATTTCATTAATTCGAATTATGGATATCCAAACATAATTATTGATATCCATAAATAATTATGTTTATTCATAATTCGAATTATGGATATCCATAATAATTATGGATATCTATAAATAGGGAATAGATAGTAAAAGGGCGCCCCATATATAATATCCTAATTTTTCCTATATTGATACCTCCTAACTATCCCCTATCTTAATAACTGACTTATGCTGAACTGCCTTCTCCAATAACTCATTAATCTGCTGCAGTCTAGCGTTTGTCTTTGCCTGCATTTGTGATGCCTTATTCTCTATATCCTCCAGTCGAGCACTCAGTTCATCCGTGTTCTCACTTTGGACGTCTTGTCTGCGAGTATACTCATCAACCACAGCGCCATCTATGTTGACGTACCAGCGATCTGATGAAGCCAGGTCAAGGCCACTGGATGGTGGAGTGGTGTCAAATTTGGTAGCAGCTGCAACAAACACAATATGATGAAAATATAACAATTTGACCTTTGACCATATGTATGTCGTAGGCCAGTCTTAGAGCCCTTGTAATCCTGCGCTGTCGATTTAAATAGTAGGTTATCAAATGTAATTTGTTTTATTTGAGGTTTAACGCCCCGTCAACATTGTAAAGGTCATTATCAAATGTAATTGAGACATAAATATTCAACATTGCAAATACAGGATTTGACGTTAAGGTAGTCATCTCCTGTTTTGAGTTTGCAATTAAATTGTAAACTTTTTGAAAGCACACCTTGTATCAGTATTCAGTGCATAGTTAGAAGCCTTTACGCTACTCGCCTTGTAAACCAGGGGTCGCAGGATCGATTCCGGGCTTCTCCAGACTTTCGGATGAGTCTTTAAACCGAGGTCCCGTCTCCGTATGACCTTAGCTCTTGGTGGGACGTAAAACTCAAATACTCACTCACTCAGTGCATAGTTACGATATAAATGGCAAATGTGTTTATCATCTGTCGCAATGGTGAGTACCGATATATTCAACAATATACAGTGATGATGTGTAAATAATTTTGTATTGGGTTTGTACAGGTAAAACCTGTGACTGTCGGACTGTCGAGTATACATTGCGTTTGCAAAGCTTTTCGAACACCCCTCGTATCCGTTACTCACTCTTCTGCTTTAACCCTTTTTGTACCAAATGGAATCTTCCTCCTTAAATCTAGCAGGAATCCATTTCAAAATTTAAGGGTATCAGGTTGTGTTTTCAACAAAATTTATTTGGAAAACAAATCTTTTAGCAAACAGTGGATGCCCTGATCAGACGCCGTGTTCTGCGGCGTCTGATCTGGGCCTGCACTTTTTGCCAAATACCCGTTTTCGGGTTTATGGTACTAAATGGGTTAATCTATTGGAATCTTCTAATCTATTCTTTAGCTTTTCCCAGACATCTACCCTTCAACGTTAGTCTGATAAGATGATGTTAACCCTTAAAATGCCGAGAAAAACTACATCTGAAAATGTCGTCTGCTTTAAAAATATTTTTGCATACAGGCAAACGATGTGGGAGAAGTCTGATCTGGGTCAACGCTGTTTGCAAAAACTAATTTTAAAGTACTTGGCAGACGACAAGGCATTTTATGGGTTAAAACTACCGGAGATTACCCATATACCATTGGGAACCCTGCAGGTACAACACGTTGACTCAACGTTGAACTAACGTTGAAACAACACGTTGAGTGCCTGCTGGGAAGGTATATCATTGGGAAGGAAGGTACAAATGAATTCTGGTTATGTAGGGGACTATAAATGAAATACAAAGAACATAAATTCAAATATAACCACATACGTTCAGATATTATAGTTGCATACAGATGTACAGATGAATACATTTTAAGTTCGTCTGCTTCTTGACCGGGAACTTGGGATCACATTTTGCCCGCCTGACCGCGATATTTTCCCCGAGCCATGAGGCGGGGGCAAATACAGCTTTCAGGCGGGAAATGATATCTCGGCTTCACTGTCTAGAAACTAAATAACGAATTTGTTAGCTTTTTTTTTTCATATTATGTACATTTCTGCTGTGTTTTCTAAGAATTGTTTCGCAGCGGACGTCATAAGAAGTGGACGTTTACATGCTACTACGCATTGTGCATTAATTGGTCTGACAATGGTGACGTTCCAATAAGGCTCTGCTGAAAAACCTTTACCACTCTCTATGCTAATTCAACAGACGACAAACTGATTCTATTTTCTCATTATCCCTGAAAAAAGTTTTTTTTGTATTTCATGCAAATAGTCTCCATTTAAAACAGAGTTAGACATTTCGTGAAAATTGTGTCCATTGGAGACAATTTGCATGAAATGTCAAAATCTATTTTCTTCAAATGTCGTCTGCAAATTTTTTACACAGAGTTCTAAGCGTTAAAATGGTATACTATATGACTGTTAACAATTAGATACGTACATGTAGGATACGCGATACTTTTGTGGTGCAACAAACATAACTTTGTCTTCGGGATAATGCCAGATCAGCCGTCTGAACGAAGTTCCTTTACGAAAACACGCCTATTCAAATACACTGCAAATTTTCTGGCCAAAAATTAGAAATTTAAGATGAAAAATTGTGATATTTTTCTTATTTCTGCTCCAAACACAGATTGCGGGGACTCGAAATAACCGCCTCGACGAGGCGGTTCTGTCGAGTACCCACAATCTATGTTTTTGAGGAAAAATAAGAAAAATAATGTATACCCACTTAAGCCCGAGTTTTACTATATAAAAGTGGGGTATGGTGGGGTAAAAATTATATAGGCGTGCTCTCTTAATGATTTTGCGCTGGTCAAATGCCACACTGCATCACGAAAACAGACCTATATAATTCTGTCCCCCTTAAACCCAACTTTTATATAGTAGAACTGGGGTTTACATGGGTATATATTATTATTCTTATTTCTGCTCAAAAATAGATTGTGACGAGTTCCCACAATATGCCGAGATGGATCTAACGAGTTCCAGCGATCTATGTTTTGAGCAGAAATATGAAATAATATCAGAAATTATAATCTGAAAATTTTCATTGTTTGATGGTAAAATTTCCAATATACAGTGAAGTTCCGCTATTTAGACCACCTAACATTAATACTAATTCTGCTTCAAAAAGTTTATTTTGAAGGGTGCACTCAATCTTTCTTTGTGTTTTCTGCCAGAGGCCGCCATTGGGACTGTTCCTTAAAGACCACTTTTGAACAGTCCCATAGGTTGTCTTTATTCAGGAATTCTACTGTATTTGAATAGGCGTGTTTTAATGGATACACAGGCTGATTAATGTTTTTACTGAGCTACATTTTCCGAAGACATAATTTTGCTTGACGTTGCCCAGTAGCATTACTGACAAGATGTGGTTCGCTTGCTCCTTGATGTTGCTTTCCTAAACGAGGTGTCAGAGGTGGCATATGGACCCCGGGCGAGCAAAGGTTCTAACTCAGGAACAGCAATCCCTTTTCATCGTTGAACTAAATATTACTGGCGTTCACAAATAATGTTCATACGAATACAGGATTAACGGTTCTCTGTTTAATTAATGTATGTATGTATGTATGTATGTATGTATGTATGTATGTATGTATGTATGTATGTATGTATGTATGTATGTATGTATGTATTTATCTTGTTTGTACTGAACCACTTATGCCTTTGTGAGAAGAGTTAGATTTCAAAAAAAAAAGTTCAGCTTCATAAAAGCCAAATGATACAGACAAATATGTTCTATAAAAGGGATATCCTTTGGAAGCAAGGAATACACCACAGAACTGAAAACTTTGGAGTGTGCATGTTTTCTGTGCCAGACTAGCTAGTTTCGGCCAATTAGGCCTCATCAGTGACCCTCAAATATTTTCAATATTCCACAATGGAATCAATGATCCCAAAGGACAAAAAATATAAACTACACTATGATGTAGGGCAGGTAGACTTTTTACGGCCGCCACACATTCCAACACACCAGCTGTAGTTACGTTAAATACAGACCAGCTACCGGTAATAACCCATATTTTTTTTCTCCGCGGTAATAGGCTTTCTTTCTCGGAGAACAAGCGAGAAATTTCTCCGAGAAGAAAAAAATTCGCGTTTCAAAGCGGTTATTTTCTCCGCGAAACGCCGCGCAATTTCTCCGCGAACGTCGCTTTTTCTCGGAGAAAGCCAATTAGCACAGGTGAAGTCGTTCACGGTGTTTCTCCGCGAAATCTGCCTATACCTACATGTATATTTGTTCATGTGCATGTATTTTTCATGCATTAAAATTTGGTACACAAAGTTTGAAGCATATGACGAAATGCATTTTCTTTGTAGAAAGATCGACAACTCTAGCGATCGTAAAGTATGAGTTTGATCCGGATGGAATCATAATGATTTGCATCTTATGCACTTTACAACACAGTATGAACATGATGAATGTTTTCTGTGTTCCTTTTTAACTGTTGTGTAAACGCTTCATAAATTGAAAACTGTGGATTTTCTATCGGTTCACCATATTGGGAGTACTTTATTTATTTTTTCTCAAGTAAATACTTTAGACAAATCAAACTTAATGTATATAATAACGGGGATCCTGCTTGTACATGTATGTGTGGGCGCTGATCTCACTCTACATTTTGGTTTATCTTTTTCTTACACTGCTAGTAATTAAACATCACTGATGCTTACACTTAAGCTCACATGTAGCCCGAGTGAGAGATCTAATGTTAAAGAGTAGGCAACGGAGGCCCGCTTGTGTTTCTTGCCTTTACAATCTAATTAAAATGCTCATTCACGTCCATTAACCCATTTCAGATTGATAACCCCTAAACGGGTACCGTGGCAAACAGTGCAGGCCCAGATCAGACGCAGCGTCTGATCAGGGCCTACACTGTTTGAAAAAATTCGGCCGTTTTCCTAATAAATTTTGAAGAAAACACAACCTGAAACCCCTAAATTTTGAAATGGACTCGTGCTATATATACGGAGGAAGATTCCATTTGGTACAAAAAGGGTTAATATGGGGAAATTGCGCGGCAATCATTCCAAGGCTGCATGTAAGTCTGATCTCTAACTTGGAGCAGAACTACAAAATGCTCCAAGATAATCAGCGATGTTTGTACAGACATGCAACCTGGGTATCTTGTTAAGTCTACTGTACACCCCGAAGGTAACTGGCCACCGTGTCCTAATGGGTAAGAGCTCTGACTCTTAACCCATTCATTACCAGAAACCCCTGAAGGGGTACCTTGACAAACCGTGCAGGCCCAGATCAGACACCACAGAACGCGGCGTCTGATCAGGGCCTTCACTGTTTGCAAAACGTTAAGCCATTTCCCGAACTAAATTTTTCAGAAAAAAAACAACCTGACACCCCTAAGTTTCATAAAAATTAAATTACTAAAATGAAATTGTGTAACATGAAATAATATTTGATTATGATTTAACAATGACTACCATTTGCCTTCGTTTACAAAAACAACGCCAAACAAACGAAGAAATAAAAATTTCACGTAAGCCGATTTGTATCTTTTTCTCCGCGAAACACGGGTAATTTCATTTTCATTGAAAGCAATCGGTCAACTTTTCGACGAGAATCTCCGAGAATTTTCTCCGCGAAACCGGGAGAAATTTCAGCGAGAAATATCCTGCTCATTTTATCTTTTCTCGCTGTTTTGCGGAGAAAAAAGCAGATTTCGCGTTAGGCGGTTTCTCCGCGAAACAAAAAAAAATGGGTTATTACCGGTAGCTGGTATGTATGTTCTATATAAGGGTTATCCTTTGGAAGGAAGGAATAAAGTACAAGATAATACGTCAAGATAAATCAGGGTTCTCTCCAATATGATTTGACTATGGCTAAATTATGACTTCAGGGCTCAATTACTTCGCTCGTGACCTACTTCAGGGACGTTTATAATTATATTCATTACATGACAGTATATTATGCGACAATGTGACGTTCGCAAAAGATTAGAAAAATTCTTAAAACGAGAATATACAGACAATGATAAATTTCTTACGATCGTGTTCTTTTCCAGTGATATATAATCTGCTCCTTTATTAAATCCAACCTTTTTCTCGCCACGGAACGTAAAAGGGCGATTATTGTGACTAGTATTGAACGCGTTGAATAAAAGCGTGTAGTATATATCAAATTCTAATGCACTTGTGTTTGTAACGTGACGTCTGATTGGATAACGTCAAAATTTTGAGACAGTATATTCTGCGATTTACTGTCGGAAATCCGACGTCATCGCGTAACGTCGCTTTTCATTGGCTGGCATTGGGTTTTACGCTGCTCACAACGCTTGCCGCTTTGAGCAACTAGTACATTTTTTAAACTTAACAACCGAATAAGTGCAATAGAATGGGGATAACTGTACTGAAAATTGTCATTTGGGGAGAAAAACCGTCCGTTTTACGGTCGCAAATTACGTTTTACGGTTCCGCTGACGCGTCGCCGTAAAACGAAGTTTCCGACCGTAAAACCTCCGATTTACCTCCCCAAATCAGATTTTTTTCTTTTTCAGTACAGTTATCCCCTAAATGGACACTCATGTAAGATCATCTATGTAAATTACCTTCATTTCCGTGTACAATAGATACGTTAGAGAAGAGTCTAATCGCTGGAAAACTTGTCTCTATGTCTACACCAAGGCTCACAGAATCAATCCTCCATGTCACCTGTTGCTCTTTCAAAATGTTGGAGTAGGAGTCGTTCATCATGGCAATGAGTAAATTCAATAGAATAATGGTACTCAAGATGATGTACAAGAGGTGGAAAACTTTGATGTAGGTGACGGTTCTTCCAGCATTATCCATGTTGGTAGAAAATGTATCATCAAACAGTTCACCCATACCTATCATCATATTGAAAGACAAGAATAATGTATCACCGGGAGTGGCATAATCCTGAACAACATCGGACGAAACTTGGAAGAGCACATGAAAGGCGAATCCAAACGCCAGTAACACGAAGAGGTAAACGATAAGGAATCGAACCACGTCCCTTAGAATCATGCTGAGCAACATACGGTAGAAATAGTGAATGATCTTAAAACCTCTAGTGAAGGAGATTGATGCAAGCCAACCCATACAGAGGGCAGCAGCTAAAACATAGTCCTGGTAGTGGTACCTAACAGAGAAGAGAGCGATCCATGCGATGACTAAAGCAGCATATACCACGCCAACAAACATAAGCATGTATGCTGATATCACTGATAATACATGAGCAATGCCTCTCTGGCGGCTTAACTTCGACCTCCGTCCAATATCCCCTGATATGGCATATCGGATGATAACGTACAAGACATATATGATCACTATGGCTGGTTCGGTAGGAACGATTATGTACAGTAACAATGTTTCAGGATCTGATGCATTAATTGCACTTTCGTCTTCACGAAGTTTGCCAAGCAAGTCGACTCCCACGTATGTAAAGACACTCATGTACTGGATGTGGAATAACATGAGAAGCGCGAACGTCCTGGCAACGATTGACGTATAGTAATTTTCTATCATTTTGATTGGTGGAAGATCCAGAATCTGGGTGGCCCGGCTCTTTACTTTCTGTGTGATGAGCCATTCAATACCTGACAAGCGTACTTCCTCTTTGCCTTGTCCTGAGCCTTTATCATAATGATCTTTATCTTCCATTGGAGAAACTTTACTCCCCCCACAAAATCCCCTGATGGCGTTGTTTGTACGAGGTGTAAGTCGGCTAATGTCGAACATATATCGATCTGTGTTCGAATCGGCGACTTCAAACATGGTGACATCCGGCATCATTAATAAACGTGAAATGATTTCAGGTGCTCCGACATTGAAGCTTAGAGCGAGAACAGAAAGTCCCTCTTTGTTGTAGATATCATTTATAAGATACAGACCAGCCTCTCTTCTCAGAGCCAGATAGTCGGTCCGGTTATCCTCTTCGGGATATGCAATGTTCTTTTTAATACACCACCACTTTACCACCCTGTCAAATACAATATCAAACACATCTAGGTGGCGCTTCAAATGCCGCGGATTCAGGACCGTTGCTCGAGTGAGTCTGTGAAGTACCGTGTTTCCATCGACGTCCTTAACAGATAAGTCAGCTCCCAAATCTATTAGCCGCTTCACACACGATGACAAACCTTCTTCCACAGCAAGATGGAGTACCGTTTCACTTCGGGCGTAAGATTGTTCATTTATCCTTGTGTCCCTCTTCATTGTCTCAAATATATCCAGCATCATATCTGCAGGTCAAAACAATAGAAATTGATAACACATCAAAGCAACATCTACAAGAGATATGTATATTAACTATTAAATCATAAGCTGGTAAATTAAAAAAACACACATTTAGTAATGCAGATTCTTTCGTCAATATCTGGTCACTGTCAAAACATATGCTTTGCCGTTGCCGATATTGATGACACTTAGAAATTTTGAAACATTATCTCTTCTCTGTAGTTCTGCTCAAGTATACGCTAGCGAACAGAAGCAGTTTTTACTGCATAGAATAGTCTTAATTAAACCGAGACTTTCATTTTTAGTCCGCTATAATATGTTCTCTGTTTCCATATACAAGTGTAACAGCCCTATTAGCTAAAATAGTAACCTAAGTTGAGGGTACTATCAAGGATTATGGACTGCCCCAGGGCCAGGGCCTGGGCGCCGGGTTGATATGGCTCGAGTAGCAGGCGAGGGCCATATCCACCTGGCGGTCCAGGCCCTGGCCCGAGGACAGTCCATTAGCCTTGATAGTGCCCGAAGCTTTGGCTTCTGTTGCTTTTAGTGCATTGAACAACTACTGTTATATTGACAACGGACAGTTACAAATGTAAAATTTGAGCAATCTGAATATGGTCAGCACTGATTGTCCGGGTCATCCCGTCCCAATATTAGGATGTTTACAGTAAAATCTGCTGTGTGCTTGTTTGTCGCTACAACTACAGCATGTATACGGCATGATGCCAATGAAAGAAAAAAAAACTGACATCAATGAAGGACGCTGGTCTCCTGCAATTCAACGGAGCGACAACCAGAAATGTAAACCAGTAAATTGATCGCGATTGCCCGTAAAAAAATTCCGGTTATCTACGAGTGGGCACGGTAACATTATACGTGGTCCGGTCCGATTCAAATTTAATAATGCCCGCTGTGAATCTATCGCAGATTAGCGACTTGCACGTGATACGTCTCTAGCCAAAGCACAAAAATGAGTGTTTCATTTGTTATACGCAATAAATATTGTTATGACATGGATGTGATTTGGATAAAACACAGAAAGCAATAATAATGAATACCCTTGTTAACTCTTTTTTTCTTCTTTTTATGTCAAAGCGTTGTAAGTTTCAAGGGTATATATAATTTTCTTGATTTGTGCTCAAACCACCTCTGTTCTTATGTACACTGACAATCTACGTTAAAGGCAAGAATGAAGTGTTTGTAGTTTTACAGCACAGTCAACACTATTAAGACTATACCGAGTAGATCAGTTTACCAAACAACACTACCTTGGCAGGACACTGCATAAGCGGTTAACCAGTACAGCGCACATTGTTTTGCCTTTCTTGAATCAGCGGAAGGGAGAGAATGACCGTTGAAAAAAATCATGATCAGTCTTAATGAATGAATGTAGCCGATCCGGCAGGCACTGTATTATCCTGATTTATAATGTGACTGAGAATGTAATAACGCCATGTAATATATTCAGTTAACAACTAGTCGATTACATATGCAAATTAGTTAGATACGCCCCGTAAAGTTACACGTATGACGTCCATAAAGGCGTCGTATTTACTAATGGCGGAATATTGACGTTTTGTGTAAAATTGTGAATAATATGCGTTTTAAATGTCATATGAGGAACAAAACCATGCATTCATGCTCATGTATTATTTAATTTATTAAACGCGTTGAGAAAAGGGCATAAACTGCTTGGCGGGGCCTCGCATTTTATCCATTTTCCTCAACTTGCTTAATAAATTCAATAATACATGAACACTCATGTAAGATCCGTTATTTGTCACATGACGTTCCGTATGATATCGTAATAACGCTATATAATAAATTACGTAATCCACCCGTGACGTTACACGTACGACGTCCTTAACGACGGTGCGTTTCTAATGGCGGAATATTGACAGTTTTGTACAACAATCGTGAATAAATTGCGTTTTAAATGTCATCTTGCTTTCCTGCTAATGTATAAATAAATTCAATAATACATGAGCACGAATGTAAGATCCTGTATTAATCACACGACGACGCTTCTGAGAATGTAATAACTCCATATAATAAACCCGGCAATCATTAGTGGATTAAATATGCAAATTAGTTAGATACACGTCGTAACGTTACACGTACGACGTCCTTAACGACGTCACATTTTACTTTTAGTGGAATGTTGGCATTTTTGTTTAAAACACTGTGTAAATGTCATCTTGCATCCGTATTCGTGTATTATCAATTTGAGCCGGGGCATGCACAGGCTGATGTGAGTCTTCGCTAAACGCATATGTAAATTGTAGGAAAGGCTTTGCCCATGCTCATTTATAAAACTCTTTCAAGAAAAGGGGTAAAATCTCGGCAAAGCCTCGCATTTTATCCCTCTCTTCAACTCGTTTAATAAATCCAATAATACATGGACACCCATGTGAGATCTTCTTTAGCTGACTAGCCATATAAGGAAACAAAACATTATGAGGTATTTTCTCTATGTAAATTGCGATTTACAATGGCTTTCGTCATGTGATAAAGTTTTCAATACATAAACCATTTGACTTAAACTTCTTCGTATCATCGGACTACTAGATGATTGCAGAAACTGAAAGAAGTTCAGAATTGAAAACAAAATACCTAAAAATTCAAAATACTTACTCAAAGCTTCTGGCTGTCCTGGTCTTACAGCTTCATGTAAGGGTGTGTTACCGTCGTTATCTCTGTCCTTGAAACGCACAAACCTAAACTCCCAGAGAACATCCGGTTTTGCGAACTTTCCAGCCACATGAAGACAGTTATTTCCTTTGAAATCCTTGGCATTCAAACTTTCCCAGGCATGCATTTTGATAGTGTATTCAACAAGCTCCCTGACTGCATCAGCCGTTATATGTTTAGAGTACGCAGCCACGTGAAGCGCAGTTTCGCCTTGATTATTTTTAACATCTGCTTTAGCCTTACATTTTAATAGGCATTTTACTGTCTGATCAAATCCTTTACTGCAGGCAATATGCAGCGGTGTGTTTCCTCGTGTGTTCTGAGTATCGATTGGAATACGTGTATGAAATTTGTCTATTACATTATGCTTGTCACTCATAGCTGCATAGTAAAGAAATGTGTTACCATCTATATCAGTAACAAGAGGATCCTGTTGTAGCTTTAGCAAGAATTCAATCTTGTCATATCTTCCGCTACCTGCTGCGATGCATAGCGGCTGTCTGCTTGTCATGTCTATTCCCTTATCTAAGCAGGCTGACAGCAGAGTCTCCAGTAAGTCAGTGTCCTCGCTATCTATAGCATAATTCCACGTGTCATTCCCTTCATGATTTCTATGAAACACGTTTGCACCGAGTGTTATAAGTTTATAAACTAATTCTATGTGACCGTTCTGGGCTGCGAGCAGTAGAGGAGTATCGCCTAGTTCATCTTTATCATCTAGTAGCGCACCATGTTCTAAGAGAGATGTCAGAACATCAATATAACCTTCTCTTGCTGCATGATGTATCGGTATTTCTCCTCCGCGAATTCGTATATTCACATCACAATTTGGCTGCGAAAGTAACAACTGAACAATAGCATTGTTTCCATATGCTGACGCGACAACAAGTGGAGCAACAAGTCCTAGTTTTCGTGTTGTATTTGGATTTGCTTTTCCTTTCTTTAATAGGAGTTCCACGGTTTTAACATGCTCATACCTAACAGCCCAGTATAAAGCAGTAGAACCTTTATCATTTTCGACTTCTGGATCAGCTCCTCTATCGATAAGACTATTAACTACTCTATCATAGCCCCATCTTGCAGCCCAGAGCAAGGCCGTATCCTTCTTCCCATTCAAATGATTTACATCCATACCACTGTCCAAGAAAAGACCAACTAATTCTGCTTGACCACAGTAAGCTGCCAAATGCAAACAAGATAAAAGTCTTGGCCTCTGACCCTGAATATCTACAGCAGTTTCGGTTTTCATCATTTGGAGTCTCTTGTCCTGTGAACTGATTCTTCTTAAAACCCCCTTCACCATTTCAACGTCGTTTTTCTCTATCAGAATATGCAGCGCGTTGTGTTTACCCTGTATTCCCGACCTCTGTATTTTATGATGTGACATGATAAGTGAATCCTCTTCTGTATCTAGTAGGTAAGTGATTATTTGTTCCTTGTCTTGTGACAAGGCATAGTGCCAGATATTCTCATTGGTTTCAGGATGGCTTGCCAGTTCGCTTGTTAACGGCTCCTCCTGTTGCTTCAGTTTGCCTAACAGCAACGTCACCTAAAATACACAGACTTAAAGTTATTAATGATTTTGCAATATATGGTTACTGCATGATATTAATGGGAATGGGAACACCTTCAGAGGAGACAACTCCTGCAAAAGTATTTTGTATCCCATGTCAATAGGGGTCAACTCTTATAGGAAAGAATTTGCTTCAAAGGAGCAATTTTTTTTTCCTTTCAGAGTTGACCCCTTTTCCAGTGGGACAGGGCTTGTAGAAAAGCGAACAGGAAGTCCCGAATGTTATCTCCCTTTGCAAAATGGCGGAAAACTCTGCCAGGTGTTCCCGTTCCCCTTAGAAATATTGCCGCTGTAAAGAATACCAATAAGGTGTAAATGGACTTTTCCTCTTAATTACTCCAAGAAACGAAAATGTGGACATTTATTAGAATCTCCCCGAGGCGATTCTAACAAATGTCCACAACATTACATGTACTTGTTTCTAGGAGTATTAAATAATTACAATAGTTTTGAAAATCTCAATAAATCCGTCTTATCTTGAGCTAAGAATCGTTCTATTGAAAATGTCGTGACAGGTTTTGTCGTTATATGGAATGTCGTTATAAAGATGGTCGACTGTACTTACGTTAGACTTATCACTGTCATCAACTGCTTTGAACAGTTTTTCTCTTAATCTTTCAACTGTAGAACGTTTGGCTTTAATTTTTGTCCCATTGCTCAGTTTAATATTAGCAGGGGTAAGAACCGATGCTCTCCATGACGCCTTCCTCGATTCTTTAGAACTCTGTCTCTGGAAAGAAAGTACAGCATATGACACGGAAAGAGTAAAGAAAAAAAAATCAATCAACTCACATGACCATTAGTCAAAGGCGTCCAATGAAACAAGTAGGGTTTATATGCATGGACGGTCCGACTCGAACCACTTTGCCTTGGCAGATTTAGATCTTCTAAGAGGATTACCAGTACTTGTGTGTGGTCGGTTTCAGCGCTGCGTGGAAGTATCGTGAGGCTCAATCTAAATCTCCAAGGCCCGAGTCATACAGCAATCAGAGAGAAAAAAACCATGGTTTAATTTTGACGTCATTTATTAATCATTTGACGTCGCGTGAGTCAATGTGAACAGCATTGCGTCCTAAAATTTAAATACAGGGTGTTTCTGTAAATGTACCGAGAAAGTAATTATAATAATTATTGTATATATATTGTAGGGTAAACACATTGTGGTTACTCAAATTTCTTGCCCGATTTCCTTATCTGGTGTGCGAGAAAACTTTTCTCCTACGTCTGCTGCCAAGTCAACTAACCTGCTCTTTGACAACTCTAAACTGGATAAAGTCTCCATCCTCCCCTCCCTGTCCAGGACCCTCATTAGTCTTGCGTTTCCTTGCTGGTAAATCCATGGCTACCCTGAAAGAGAAAATAAAGATTAATGAATACCGATTCTAGAAAGGTAAACGTTCTCTGAACTCTCATATAAGAACCATCGTGTTAAGAATTCTGTGCAATTAAGGGGCATGGATACACCTTCAGGGGAGAAAACTCCTGCAAGGATTTTTGTCTCCCATGTCAATAGGGATCAACTCTTAAAGGAAAGAATTTGCTCCTGAGGAGCAAATTCTTTCCTTTAACAGTAGACCCCTTTTTCAGTGAGACACGGCTTATAGAAAAGCGAACAGGACGTCCCGAAAGTTATCTCCCTTTGTGAAATGGCAGAAAAATCTACCAGGTGTTCCCATTCCCCTTAATACCCTTGTAAACCCTATTTTATAAAAGGAGCATTGGAGTTTAAAAGGATACAAATGTATACATTAATTGTATCTTATGTTGGCGCAAAAAAAGAAAAATGGCGGGTACTCAACGAAGTTTGTTGTTATATCGCTTCGATCTAAGGAGTACAACATTCTGCCTTTGAGCAAAACTGGAAAATAATACATACCCGTGTGATCTCTACTTGCTTCTATATAAAGTGGGGTTTACTAGCAAGGGGGTGTCTTGAGATTGGCTCGGGTCACATGTGAGACACAGTTCTGCAAAGGAGAATCAGTAGGTTTTTCGCCGGATACTCCGGTTTTCGCCCACCTCTTTAACGATCGGCTCGATATGAGTGTAATAATCTTCAAAGGGCCGTAAAACCCAAACCCCCAAAAATATATGTATAAATTGAGAATTTTACCATCAAAAATTGAAAATTTACAGATAAAAAAAATGATATTTTTCACGTTTCTGCTCAAAACACAGATTGCGGGAACTCGTTAGAACCACCTAGGCAAGGCGGTTCTAAAGAGTACCAGGCGGTTCTAACGAGTACCAACATTCTATAATTGTGAGAAGAAATAAAAAAATAATGTATACCCCTATAACCCCCAGTTTTATAATATAAAAGTGAGGTTTAATGGGGCCAAAATTATAAGGAGTGTTTAAGTGATAAATATTTCGCCTAGCCTTTTAACCCATTTCGTATCAGAAACCCCAAAATGGGTATTTGACAAACAGTGCAGGCCCAGATCAGACGCCGATTTAAGCGGCGTCTGCTCAGGGCTTACACTGTTCGCGAAAAGTTAAGCCACTTTCCAAATAAATTCTGAAGAAAACACAACCTGACATCCCTTACTTGTGAATCGGATTCCTGATATTTATAAGGAGGAAGATTCCATTTAGTACTAAAAGGGTTAATTATGATTTTCTCTGAAGAGAATTTTGTTTATCATTACGATAAAGCGTAAGCCTCATTGAGGGGTTCTAATCAGTATCCACAGCCTCTGTCTAGGAGCAGACATAAGGAAATTATTGTTTACCCCTGCAAAACACATTTTCCCTATATAAAGTCGGGTTTACAGCGGTGTTCATTACAGGAATTTTAACGAGATGCCGTCCGTGACAAACATACGAGAAAACCTACTTTATATATAAAAGATGGAGTTTACAAGATAAACATTATTTTCTTATTCGTCCTTAAACAAAGATTGGGTAGCTTTAGAACCGCCTCAATAAGCTAGTTCTAATATGCACGATCAATCTATTTTTGAAACAGAAATAAGAAACATTCCATAAAAACAATCGCGATAGCATGGTTTTAAACTGTTTCACATGAACATTAATTGTTTGATTTGAGGTTTAACGTCCCCGTCAATACTGTAGAGGTCATTTTGAAGACGTTGCGGGTGCCGTCAGCTCTGCGTGAAAGCATCATGCAGCCCATCTATTTCTTCAAGCCCCGATGGGCGGGGGTCATCACAACCGCGATTGCATGATTTAAAACTGTTTGAAATGAACATGATATCCTGCTCCATGTAAAACTAAGAGTACAGGAGTGGCAATTACATATGAGCCCCGCCAAGCGAATTTGTGTCTCATGACAAATTTTAACTGCGCATGCCCAGCCATTCAGAGGGGCCAGGGATATGGCTTTCTGTCTTAAGGTTCCTCTTGATTCACTGTTTGTATGAGCGAGCAGCGAAGGTTCTGGCGGGACTGCGCGGATGCGCAGGCTCGCCTGAACCTTCGCTGCTCGCATAGGCGATAAGTACCAAAATCGCTTGACGGGCCCATATCATGATGAAAACGAACCTCCATGGCCCAGTGGGAAAGGATCTGACCCTTAATTATTAGGTTTCCAGCCGCTGTGCAACGGAAGGTTAGATGGTTCCGATTTTGGCCCAGCCACGATTAATGATCGGCTCGAAATTAGTTTAATAATCTTGAAAGGGTCGTTTGTTTGTTTTGTTTGTATTGGAGTTTAACGGCCTAGTCAACATAAGTTTAGGCCATTTTTCAGCCGGTCAGTTTACCTGTCCACACATTTTCCTGGGCAGGCTTTTTTGGTCGGGCCCCTCGGAGTCTAACCGTTGGTTTTCTTTTGCTCTAGCAATTCTGTTGTTGTATTCTGTCGAGTCCTCAACCTTGTTTCATCTCTGTAGTTTCTTGATTTGTATGTTCTCGTAGATGTTACACTGATGAGTTAGGAAGCCTTCATGCAGACTAAACAAAATTAGTGTATACCGCGACAGAGGTAAGGGCGAGGACTTTGGCCATGTAAAATCGATTCAAGCCCCCCAGTGGAATTCTTTCCACTGATCGTTTCAAGGCGGTTCTTCTGTGGAGGTTTGTTTAGTATGCCCCCAACTTTGAAAAAGTTGGAGGGGCATATTGCTTCTGGTCCGTTCGTCCGTCCGTTACGCTTTTGATGCATAGCATAACTAAAGAACCGTGTATGCTAGGGTTTTGAAATTTCATATATGGATTCCTCATGGAAAATTAGCCGACGCGTATTTTTTTTTTTCTCGTCCGGATTATGCCCCCTTCAAGAGTTATTGCCCTTTGAATTTTTTTTTGATAAAATCTTGTCAGCAAGATATCTCAAAAACTATTGGAGCTAGAGCCTTGAAAGTTGGTGATTATATTGGTGGTGATGAGTAGATGAACTGATTAACTTTTGACAAAATTCCGAAAAACACTTTGTGAGTTATGGCCCTTTGTCATTTTGGTAATTTGTGCCCATTGTAATGTATGCTAAAAGTGATGCATAGCACAACTTTAGAACCGTGTATTCTAGGGTTTTGAAATTTCATATATGGATTCCTCATGGAAAATTAGCTGACGCGTATTTTTTTTCTTGTCCGGATTATGCCCCTTTTAAGAGTTATTGCCCTTTGAAATTTTTTTAATAATATATTGTCAGCAAGATATCTCAAAAACTATTGGAGCTAGAGCCTTGAAAGGTGGTGAATATATTGGTGGTGATGAGTAGATGAACTGATTAACTTTTGACAAAATTCCGAAAAATACTTTGAGAGTTATGGCCCTTTGTCATTTTGGTAATTTGTGCCCATTGTAATGTATGCTAAAAGTGATGCATAGCATATCTTTAGAACCGTGTATGCTAGGGTTTTGAAATTTCATATATGGATTCCTCATGGAAAATTAGCTGACGCGTATTTTTTTCTCTCGTCCGGATTATGCCCCCTTTTAAGTGTTATTACCCTTTGAAATTTTTTTTAATAAAATCTTGTCAGCAAGATATCTCAAAAACTATTGGAGCTAGAGCCTTGAAAGTTGGTGAATAGATTGGTGGTGATGAGTAGATGAACTGATTAATTTTTGACAAAATTCCGAAAAATACTTTGTGAGTTATGGCCCTTTGTCATTTTGGTAATTTGTGAAAAACTTTGTCATCATTCTAGCGCCTACATTTCTTCACCAATTTCAATATAACTTCACACAAATGTTCCTTATAAAAAAATCTCGAGCGAGTTCGACTTTCAAGGTCATGACCTCAAGGTCAAGGTCACTGTGGCTATTTTTAGAAAAACTTTGTCATCGCTCTAGCGCCTACATTTCTTCACCAATTTCAATATAACTTCACACTTATGTTCCTTATAAAAAAAATCTCGAGCGAGTTCGACTTCAAGGTCATGACCTCAAGGTCAAGGTCACTGTGGCTATTTTAAGAAAAACTTTGTCATCGCTCTAGCGCCTACATTTCTTCACCAATTTCAATATAACTTCACACAAATGTTTCTTATGACAGTATCTCAGCGAGTTCGACTTTCAAGGTCATGACCTCAAGGTCAAGGTCACTGTGGCTATTTTAAGAAAAACTTTTGTCATCACTCTAGCGCCTACATTTCTTCACTGATTTCAATATAACTTCACACAATTGTGCCTTATGACTATATCTTGAGCGAGGTCGACTTTCAAGGTCATGACATCAAGGTCAAGGTCACTCTGGCTATTTTTAGAAAAACTTTGTCATTGCTCTAGCGCCTACATTTCTTCACTGATTTCAATATAACTTCACACAAATGTTCCTTATGCCACTATCTCGAGTGTGTTCGACTTTCAGGGTCATGACCTCAAGGTCAAGGTCACTGTAGCTATTTTTAGAAAAATTTTGTCATCGCTCTAGCGCCTACATTTCTTCACCGATTTCAATAAAACTTCACACAAATGTTCCTTATGACAATATCTCGAGTGTGTTCAACTTTCAGGGTCATGACCTCAAGGTCAAGGTCACTGTAGCTATTTTTACAGGGTTCATACGCGTCAGGGAAAAGTCAGGGAAAAAAAAATTTCAAGGTCAGGGAATTGTCAGGGAATTTTACAAAATGTCAGGGAAATTTTGAAATTTGGAAAATGTCAGGGAATTTTCTGATCTGGGTAGGCACCAATTTGTAAAGGTTAAGGCAGTTTCTTCAAATATTTCCTTTTTCATGTAAGCTATAATCACACTTACAGCAATTTAAGCATAACTTTAAATTGTATGCATATATCTATATTCTACATATTTATCAAATTCCATATAGAAGAAACTGAAAGGGATTTGCACCCCTTAACCTCCTGAGCAAATTTGGTGATGGCTATATCTAATGATTCGATCCCCCCCCCCTCCACTTCATAAAAGGCAATATAACTCAGATACCATTCAGATCCCCATCCCTAAACCATATATATTCTTGTTCCTTTTGATAAGATGCATTCAGTAACACCAACCTGGGTGTCCTTCCGAATGCGCCAGGGTCATGCCCCACCCCCTCTATTTCATAAAAGGCCCAATATCTCAGAAACCTTACAGATCCAAACCTCAAACCATATATACTCTTGTTCCTTATGAAGAGACACATTCAATGACATCAACTTGGGGGTCTCCCGGGGCCTTGCTCAACCCCTCAACTTCACAAAAGGTAATATATCTCAGAAAACATTCAGAACCCCAACCCTAAACCATATACATTCTTGTTCCTTTTGATAAAACGCATTCAGTGGCACCAACCTGGCGGTCCCATGGGATGCGCCAGGGTCATGCTCCACCCCCTCCATTTCACAAAAGGCCCAATATCTTGGAAACCTTACAGATCCCCACCCCTTAACCATATATTGATCTTTTTCCTTACAGAGAGATGCATTCATTGACACCGACTTGGAGGGTCTCCTTGGGTGCGCCGGGGCCTTGCCCCACCTGTATATGTTGTCATCTATAGTAACTATGCAAAAAGATGCAGATGACATTGCTCTGGAGGCTGAAAAGAAAAGGAAAATTGAATAACTTTCCAAGTCAAATGCTTTTCGTGCAAAGGCAACAGATATGATGCCAAGATATCATCACTGCAAGAAAAACTGAACACTTCCTAAATCCTTTGTATTGCTGTCTAATTGAATGGCAACCTGTGCTTGTAAATATGAAATATTTCAGTGCTTAATAGCTGTTTTATATAGAATCCTTATCATATAGCTTCATTGCCTTTGTTATAGTTCTAGTTAATTCAAAGTTCAATCTAACCATGTGTATTATAGCTAGTTGTTTAACCTGTACAACTCTGTTAACATTTTGTGAACATTTAGTGGTTTTTATGCTGTTATGCTGGATATGGGGCTGATCAGCTTGCTTGTATATAATAGTATACAATACTGTCACTTACTAGGGCTTATTTTATGTGCGATATATAAAATCGAACATAATATTATCTACTGTACAATACCTTAATGACATGCTTTTGCTACCAAGGTGTTTTGCATGGTATGTATCCCATAGATGTTACTCTTTTTAATTGGTAATCAGAATGACAATTTCATTTTAATGTAATTTAGTAAAGCTATGTTCAGAAAAACAGTTCGATTTGGCTAATATGTTCAGGTTTCCAAAAGTAATTGCTTTATTGTCTATTGGTCATAACATAAAAAACGTTTGTTTGAAACAGTGTATTTGATTACTTTTTAATGCATGATAATTCATGTCATTTTGCTTACAAATTTGTATTGTATAATCACCAGCTCCATATCCAGTTGATTTGGAATAAACAAACAAAATATTAAACAATGTAAATGTTTGTCAAAAAAGGAGGTAAGGGTTGGCTGTAGGGTGGTGGAGGCCAACATTCTATTTTTCATTTAAGATTTAACCACTAAATGTGCAGATTTTTAAAGTAAAAAAAGTTTGTATCGTGCCAAACCAAAATGTCAGGGAAAAATGCTTTCATGTCAGGGAAAAGTCAGGGAAATGTCAGGGAATTTTGTCTGAAAAAAATTGTATGAACCATGTTTTAGAAAAACTTTGTCATCGCTCTAGCGCCTACATTTCTTCACCGATTTCAATATAACTTCACACAAATGTTCCTTATGACAATATCTCTAGCGAGTTCCACTTTCAAGGTCAAGGTCACTGTGGCTATTTTTAGAAAAACTTTGTCAACGCTCTAGCGCTTCCTTTTCTTCACTGATTTCAATAGAACTTCACACAAATGTTCCTTATGACAATATCTCAAGCCATTTCAACTTTCAAGGTCAAGGTCACAATGGCTATTTTTAGAAAAACTTTGTCATCGCTCCAGCGCCTACATTTCTTCAACGATTTTAATATAACTTCACACAAATTATCCTTATGACAATACCTCGAAAGAGTTCGAATTTCAAGGTCAAGGTCACTGTGGCTATTTTTAGAAAAACTTTTTCATTGCTCTAGCGCTTACATTTTTTCACCAATTTCAAAATCGATTCACACACATGTTTCTTATGACAATATCTGTAGCGAGTTCCACTTTCAAGGTCAAGGTCACTGTGGCTATTTTTAGAAAAACTTGGTCAATGCTCTAGCGCTTACATTTCTTCACTAATTTCAATATAACTTCACACAAATGTTCCTTAAGACAATATCTCGAGCGATTTCGACTTTCAAGGTCAAGGTCACTGTGGCTATTTTTTGAAAAACTTTGTCATCGCCCTAGCGACTACATTTCTTCACTGATTTCAATATAACTTCACACAAATGTTCCTTATGACAATACCTCGAGTGAGTTTGACTTTCAAGGTCAAGGTAACTGTGGCTATTTTTAGAAAAGCTTTGACATGGGTCTAGCGCTTACATTTCTTCACCGATTTCAGTATAACTTCACACAAATGTTCCTTATGACAATATCGCGAACTATTTCGACTTTCAAGGTCAAGGTCACTGTGGCTATTTTTAGAAAAAAATTTGGCATCACTCTAGTGCCTACATTTATTGATGGATATTAATAGAACTTCACACAAATGTTTCTTATTGTAATATCTCGAGTTGCTTTGACTTTCAAGGTCATGTCTTCAAGGTCAAGGTCACTATGGCTATTTTTAGAAAAACTTTGTCATTGCTCTACCGCCTACAATTATGATTTAAATCTTACTTCACACAAAAGATGCTTATGATAATATCTTGAGCAAGATCTACTTCGCGGACATGGCCTCAAGTCAAGGTCCCTTTGACTATTTTTAGAGAAATATTGTCATCACTCTAGAACCTACATTTATGGATGGATTTTTAAACAAACTTTACACAAATGTTGCATATGATAATATCTCAAGCAAGTTGGACTTTTGCCATTTCAGTGTTTTCCGCACACGAAGTTGTCTTGTGCGAGGGGATTTGTATCGCATGCGATGCCTTGTTTTTTTTTTAATAAAATCTTGTCAGCAAGTCCATATCTTGAGAACTATTAGAGCTTCATTAATTATTCTTGGTACAAACTTGCATCCAGGCATTGCAACTTCAACGCAAGCATTCATATCTGACCTTGACCTATATTTCATGGTTCACTGACTTCGTGAATTATTGCGACTACCCTGACTTTCACCATTTCTCAAAAACTATTAAAGCTTTTTAAATTATAATTGGTACAAACTTGCATCTAGGAATTGCAACTGCAACGCAAGCATCCATATTTGACTTTTGCCCATATTTCATGGTTCACTGACTTTGTGAATTATTGCGACCACCCTGACTTTCTATCTAATGTAAGAGTCCATTTCTCAAGATCTATTACAGCTTCATTAATTGTATTTGGTACAAGCTTGCATTTAGGAATTGAAACTTTAATGTAAGTATCCATTTCTGACCTTGACCTACATTTTATGGTTCACTGACTTTGTAAAATAGTTTGACAACCCTAACTTTCACCCTGATGAAAGAGTCTGTTTTAAGAGTTTCATTGATGATACTTGGTACATGCTTGCAACTTGGAGTGAAATTTTTATGCAGGCATCCATGTTTGACCTTGACCTAGATTTCATGGTTTGGTGACTTTGCGCCCCCACAGGCGCGACATAGCCTTCAGGGGAATTCTTGTTGTATGTTTTTGAGTCTTTAACAATATCTGTTGAATATTTTGCCATCTAAGGACAAGCAAAGGTTGGGGGCATTGTGTTTTACAAACACCATTTCTAGTTTATGTTGTTGTTTGTTACTACTTACTGTGTGTATCACCTGTGTCTTTTTATTTCGGATGGCCATTTGACCATTTTGTTGGAAAGTAACTGTCCTTATGGCCATCATTTGTTTAGGTTTCCATTATGGTCTGGTTCTTTCATGTGTGTGTTTCTTTCCCTTTGGTGTCTTTGGTGGGTGGAGTAAGTTAATTGTATCGATTCCTGATCTTTGTTTTACTTCTACCTTTTATACGTAAGCTGTTAACCAGTACAATGGACATTCTCTCGTCAGAAACTGACAACTGTCCTTCTTGAATCAGCGGAATGGAGAGAATGACGGTAGAAAATATTTCTTGATCAATCTCCACGAAAGAATGTTGCCAACCCCGGCAGGTATCGAACTCGCGTCCTCCTGATCACCAGTCAGACGCTTCCGACTGAGCTACCGAGGCCGGCTTGAAAGGGTCGTAAAACCAGGAAAAATCTCATACAATAATCAAAAGCTGCATTTACATGTACATGCATTACTGTTCGGAAGCGCCCTCGACCATCGGGGCTTGGATAAATAGACTGGACTGCATGATGCTTCCACGCAGAGCTAATTCTGACCACACACGTTTATACTGGTAAACCGCTTAGAAGAACTAAGCCTGTCCAGGCAGAGCGGTGTGAGTCAGATCATCCACTGCATATAAGCCTTCTGGTTTCATTGGATGGGAGGGCTTGAGATTTCATCTCATCTCGATGTCGGGTAAAATCCCACAAAATAAGAAGCAATGTCTCTAAAATTACCTAAAAATGTTGACAGGGACGTTAAACCCCAATTCAAACAAAAACTGTTCGGAAACCAAAGCGTTGCTTTTTCATGCTATCTATTGACTGAAATGTATTTACCTTAACTTTGTTTGTTTGATTTGAGGTTTAACGTACCCGTCAACACTGTAAAGGTCATTTTGGAGAGGTTGCTTCCAATTTTGTGGGACTTTTACCCGACATTGAGATGAAATGACATCTCAAGCCCTGTCGCCCAGTGAAACCAATAGGGTTTATTAGCATGGAAGGTCCGCTTCGCACCGCGGTTCCTGGACAGGCTTAGATCCTCTAAGCGGTTTACCAGTACTAGTATGCGGGCCGGATTCAGCTCTGCGAGGAAGCATCATGCAGCCGATATATTTCTTCGAGCCCCTATGGGCGGGGTGCCGATTTACCTTAATTACGAGGTCAATAAGACCATATAAAACATTTACCCATATCCATTTCCAATTTTAGGAATGTTCAGTGTATGTTTTTGTTGTAAATTGTAAAAGATGCATCAACGCAAACAGTGTTGACCCAGATCAGACGCCGCATTTGGCGGCGTCTGATCTGGGTCTACACTGTTTGCTAGTATCCCACAAATGGGAGGCAATGCATATAAAGAGAACCCTCGTTATAACGACAATATTCGTTTCCTACAAGAATTTGCCGCTGCAAAGAATCTCTAAAAGTAGTTCTATATAAGGTAACAAAGAGCGTTTTCCTCTCAAATACTCTGGAAAAAAAATACTTTTGTGTTTGTTTGTTTGTTTGTTTGTGATGATGTTTTTCGTCCCCGTAATTACGAAAACAGGCCTATACAAATACATTGTAAACTTTACCGCCGAACAAACGAACATTTTAAGATGAAAAAATGTGATATTTTCTTATTTCTGCTCAAAATCTAGATTGTTGGTACTGTTACCAGCCAGGCGTAGCAGGAAGAAAAAGCAAACAAGCCTTTCGTACAAATTTAACAAGATTTATTTATAAGGTATCTTTAACCTGTAGAAGTAAGTAAATTAAAGGTACTTAGCTCTGTTTTGAAATGTCCTTGAATGAATCTATTTTCCTTGATACCACAGAATTCACAGTCGAAATGAAATATAATATCCTTTCACAATCCAACACAGAATTTAGAAATAACTTTTCTTAAAAACCCAAACATCAAACTCCAAAGTCAAAAAAAAAAAAAAAAAATCAAACTCTTTTATAGACCCTAAGATTTCTCCAGAACATTCCAGAGGGCTGTGGAATAAGATTAGGTAATTGTCTAAAAATAATGCAACCCAGAACTTTCTGGAAGATTCCAAAGTACATTTCCTTGTAAACATGTTGTTTACAAAAATGAAATTAATCTGTGACTCATTTCTTTCCAGAAAATTCTTTAAGAAGAATAAACATGATGTTATTAGGTCACCCCGTGGGGTGAAAGTGGGAATCATAAAAATGAATTCTTATGCATAACACTTCCCCTCTTCGAGGAAAAAAAGTTTTATGCAATAAAGATTTCTTTTGCTTTTAGAATAATAAAATATTGAACATAGCATATAAAATTAAATGCATCTACAATCCACTTCACGGGCCTCCGTGGCCTAGTGGTAAAGAGCGCTGACTCTTGATCATTAGGTCTCTCACCGCTGTGGTTCGAGCCTCGCTCGGGTCACATGTGAGACGCCAAGTTCTGCAACGGAAGGTCAGGTGGTTATTCTCCGGGTACTCCGGTTTTCGCCCACCTCTGATTAACGATCGGCTCGATATGAGTGAAATAATCTTGAAAGGACCGTAAAACCAAAACCAAAAAACAATCCACTTCAGTATGAAGACAAACACATTTCTGACACTGCTCAAGCTCTTGGAAGGGCGTCAGAGATAATGTTATCTCTCACTCTGATATGTCTTATCATGTCTAAATTATACTTTTGTAGCATAAGACTCCACCTGAGCAACTGCTGGTTTTTGTTTTTCATTTTATGTATGTAAGTCAGTGGATTGTGATCACTGAAAACAACAATCGGTGCAGCAGTAGGAGTAAGATAAACTTCGAAATGTTGCAGAGCAAGAATAAGAGACAAGCACTCCTTCTCTATGGTAGAGTAATTTCTCTAATGCTTATTTAACTTTTTGGAAAAGTAGCAAACTGTATGATCCACACCATTTTCGTCTTCCTGCAACAAAACACTACCTGCACCTACGTCATTAGCATCTACAGCTAGCTTAAACTTCGTTTCAAAGTTTGGTGCTAAGAGAACTGGTCCACTCTTGAGTATGGCTTGAAGCTTATCAAAAGCATTTTGGAATATTGCATTCCAATGGAATTTTGTTCTTTTGCTGAGCAAATTTGTCAAAGGCTCAGCAATGACAGAGAAATTATTACAGAACTTTCTGTAATAACCAGCCATACCAAGAAATTGCATCAGCTGTCTTTTGCACATGGGTACGGGGAAATTTGAGACAGCCTCAACTTTAGCATCAATGGGTTTCACATGACCTTGACCTACAACATTACCTAGAAATGTCAAACTTGCGTGGCAGAATTCACTTTTAGCAAATTAAAAACCAAAAATGAGTTCCTTTAAGAGCAATGAAAACATTCATAAGAAAGAAGATGGGTCATACTTCGTAGTTTCGGCTAATAAAGCCTCATCAGTGACCCTGTAATGATTCGGCAACGAAAGCCAGACGAAACATACTGCAATTTTGCGAATTTCGAATAGGCAGTAGATTCAAAGACTGATATAAATCAAAATGGGGACCAAATAATTAAAAACCTGTCTAGAATATGAGTCTAAACCAATAATTTATTTCTGATTTCTCAGAATATTCACGCTGATCTCAAAGGACCAAAAGTAAAATATAAACTGCACTATGGTTGATGTACGGGGAGACGTTTTACGGCCGCCACACGGCACAACACCAGCTGCAGTGAAGGCAAATAAAAAACAAAAATGAGTTCCTTTAAGAGCAATGAAAACATTAATAAGAAAGAAGATGGGTCATACTTCGTAGTTTCGGCTAATAAAGCCTCATCAGTGACCCTGTAATGATTCGGCAACGAAAGCCAGACGAAACATACTGCAATTTTGCGAATTTCGAATAGGCAGTCGATTCAAAGACTGATATAAATCAAAATGGGGCCCAAATAATTAAAAACCTGTCTAGAATATGAGTCTAAACCAATAATTTATTTCTGATTTCTCAGAATATTCACGCTGATCTCAAAGGACCAAAAGTAAAATATAAACTGCACTATGGTTGATGTACGGGGAGACGTTTTACGGCCGCCACACGGCACAACACCAGCTGCAGTGAAGGCAAGATTGATTGCCAATTTGGCATTACTCAGTCTATCAAAGAATGCTCTAATAGTCCCAAGATGTTGATTCCACTGGTCATTGTATATTATAGCGTCATCAATATAAGCACTGCCGCCTTCAAGCCCTGCAATTACCATGTTTATGAAGGGCTGAAATGTTGCTCTGGAGAGTTTTTCGTTCCAAATAGCATGACTTTATAGTTAAATAATCCGTCTGGTGTAGTGAATGCCAAAACCTCCTTTGCTCTATCTGTGAGTGGAATGTGCCAAAAGCCTTTCCGAAGGTCGAGTTTCGTTATGTGTTTGGCATTCCCGATATCATCAATGCGGTCATTCATTCTTGGAATTGGAAAGCTATTTATTTTACTTAAGGAATTAACTTTCCCAAAATCTGTACACATACGATATGTCCTATCAGGTTTTGGTACAAGAAAACAAGGAGAACACCATTAACTTTGGCGTGGTTCAATAAAGTCATTGTCTAATAGATACTGAACTTCTTCTTTAAGATATTGTTGTTTCATAGGATTCATCCTGTATGGATGTTGCTTTACAGGTTTAGAACCATTTATGTCCACATCGTGAAATATTTTGTCTGTCCGTGTTGGAATGTCAGGAAATAAGTGTTCATATTAAAAAATCAGCTGTTTCAGTTCATTCCGCTGATTTGGCTCTAGATGTGACAGTTTCTGGTCGAGATTCCGTAGAATGTCAGAATTCTGAAGCTTTGATGATGTGGGATCAGATTTCACTGAATTGATATACTCACAGTCATTGTCACATGAATTAAGTAGAACAGAGCTAACTAGATTGACTGATGTTAAAGATACATTGTCCCTATTAATGTATTCCTTAAGCATGTTAATATGGCACAGCTGCTTTAGCTTGTGCCTCCCAAGAGTGTTAATTATGTAATTTACGTCACTGATCTTTTTGTTAACAGTGTATGGACATTAATACCTGGCTTGCAAAGATTTTCCAGGAATAGGCAAAAGAGCTAGTCCCTTAACACCTGGTTTAAAATTCCTTTCTTTTGTCCCTATGTCATATTGCTGTTTCATTTTCCTTTGGGTTGACTGAAGATTAGTCCGAGCAGCCTCACACGCTTTTGAAAATCTAGTTTTGAAATCAGACACATACTGAAGTAAATTCAAAGAAGTGTCATCATTAGAGAGAAATTTCTCTTTCAGAAGTTTCAAAGGACCACGAACAGTATGGCCAAATACTAAATCAAATGGACGGAAGCCAAGAGATTCTGGCATAGATTCTCTGACAGCAAATAAAAGCAGATGTATGCCTTCATCCCAATCCTTCTATGTGTCAAAGCAATATGATCTTATCATGTTTTTCAATGTTTGATGGAATCTTTCAAGGGCGCCTTGACTTTCAGAATGATAGGCCGATGACTTATACTGTACAATGCCTAGTTCATGCATTACTTGTTGAAAAATTCCAGACATGAAATTTGAACCTTGGTCTGACTGAATACATTTGGGAAGACCAACAAAGGTGAAAAACTTCACTAAGGCCTTGACGATTGTCTTAGTTTTGATATTTCTAAGTGGAATGGCTTCAGGAAAACGTGTGAAAGCACACAAAATAGTGAAAAGATATTCACAGCCAGACTTAGTTCTGGGCAAGGGACCCACACAGTCTATAATTATTCGACTGGAAGGTTCATCAAAAGCAGGTATAGGTTGCAAATGAGCCTTAGGTATAGTCGGATTGGGTTGTCCTGCCATCTGGCATGTATTGCAGGAAATACAATGCTGAAAAACATCTGCTTTTCACCCAGGACAGTAAAAATGATTAAGAATCTTGTGATAGGTTTTATTTACATCTAAATGTCCTGACATGGGAGTTTCATGTGCCAAGTTTAATATTTCGGGACGGCAAACCCGTGTAACCACTATCTGGTGGTTGACAGTCCACTCGTCTTCTGCTGAGGCGTCTGGTGGACGCCATTTTCTCATGAGAATGTCGTTTGTGACATAATAACAGACTGGGACCTGAGATTACCCCTGCTCATATAAAGTCCTTTCAAATAAAGGCGAAATTTCAGGATCCTTGTGCTGTTCTATAGCCATTTGAGATCCGGACATTTTGTCATGGCCTAGATCGAAAGATGAGTTATTCTCATGAAAATATGTCTGCTTATCAGGCAGGCTTGAAGACAGAGACCTTGTTATCTCGTCATTAAAAGACTGACCCAAAAAGTTATCAGTAAAATCAAAATCCTGTTTCCGCTCAGTTTGCTTGGCCTTACGTGCCATAGCCCTTGTCACGGCACAAGAGGGATAAAGATTATGAATTTCCTGCTCAATGGGATCAGGCGGTTGGTCTAAACTCATTTTTGATTTTAATTTACCACAACCTTATCTCCAGCTAAGTCATTGCCTAGCAATAAATGAACGCCTTTAAAAGGTAAAGAATGTCTAAAACCAACAGCCACTGAACCGGATACCAAGTCTGATGACAAATAAACGTTATGAAGCGGAACATTAACAAATCCACATTCCACACCCTGAATAAGGACACTTTGGCCCACAGAAGACTTCTCAGAAAAAGGCAGAGTATCTGCAAGAATAAGTGATTGAGAAGCTCCAGTATCGCGTAAGATTTTAATTAATAGGGGTAGGATGGGCATAACTTTCACCATTTAGTGACACAAAACCATCTGATAAGAATGGTTCATAAATCTCCATAACTGAATCAGCCTCAAATAATTTGGTATCAGAAAGAGTTTCCTCCCTTACACAAGACTGTGTTTTTGGCTTTATAGAAGTCAAGCCTGTAGGCTTAAGCTCCTCTTGTGTTTCTTTTTCTTTTTCTCCGCTTTAATTTTAAACATTCAGAGATCAAATGACCTGTATTTGTACAACAGTTACAAACTACTCGAGATTGAGATAAGGGATTCTGGTCTTTGTTTTCACCAGAAGTTTTGGAAGAATTCTGGCTTCTATTATCATCAGAAGGTTTGGAAGGGTTCTGGCTTTTATTTTCACCAGAATATTTGGGCATAATATTACATGTATAGCTATAACTGCCAGAGGGATTACTGGGATAGAATCTTGGACCTGTCTGTGGATTATAAGGTTTTCGAGGATAAGGCCTGTTCACAAAAGAGACTTTATGAGTCAAAGCATAGTCATCTGCCAAACGAGAAGCTTCCTCCAAAGTTTCAACCTGTCTATCATCGAGAAAAGACTTAATGTCTGAATTTATGGACCGTTTGAACTCTTCAACAAGGACAAGCTGTCTAAGTTTTTCATGATAAGAGCCTACTTTTTCAGAAGAACACTACCTATCAAATAACTGTTCTTTGGTTCGAGCAAATTCTATATGGGTCTGGGAAATTTCTTTTTTACAATTCCTAAATTTGTGTCTGAAAGCCTCAGGGACTAACTCATATGCTTTAAGAATAAGCTCCTTAACCAAATCATAGTCTGAGCTTTGCTCGACAGTCAGCTGAGTGTAAATGTCTCGAGCCTTTCCGACAACAACGCTGTGCAAAAATAAGGTCCAATGCTCTTTTGGCCATTTTAAAATTTCTGCAACGTTTTCAAAATGCAAAAAAAAACATATCTACCTCTTTTTCCCGAAAAGTCGGAACTAATCTGCTGTGCTTTGTGGCATTAAAGTAACTGCCAGAGTAAAAAACAGGGGTAGGTACACCCTATCTTGACCCTGGAGTTCCAATTCCTTCAGCCTTTTCCCTTTCTTTTTCTTCAATACTAAATCTCATTTTTGCCTTTTCTAACTCAATCCGTTCCTCCATTTCTCTTTGTTTTTCTTCCTGTTCTAATTTTCTTTTCGAACACGTTCTTCCATTTCTCTTTGTTTCTCCTTCTCTCTTTCTTCCATTTCTCTTTGTTTTTCTTCCTGTTCTATTTTTCCTTTTCGAACACGTTCTTCCATTTTTTATCTTTCCATCTGCATTTGTCTCTGCATTTCTCTTTCTTTTTCTCGTTCTTCCATCTCTAATCTTAACTTTTCTAATTCAATTTGCCTTCCTATTTCAATTTGTCTCATTTATAATTCAGGATGTGAGACCATAATGAGAGACAAAGCAGATGGATCAAGAAGTTCTTCAACCAAAAACTGAACCTAAATATTCTTAATTTCATGTTTTTTCATGCTTGTTTTGACAGCAGTGACCCAATAATGGGAAGCAATATCTAGCAAAGCTGTCCATTTGGCCAGATTAAACAACTCTTGGGTAAGTTGAGCCAGACAGATTCTCAAATCAAACGACATGTTTGCTTTTTAATTGTTTTATAAAGTATTTATGGAAATACAGATTGAGATTAGTTTGACAAAGTTTTTTTTCTGAAATGACAAGCCCAACGAAAATTTCACATGAAATGACAAGTACTATTTCACCCGAAATGATACTTCACATGAAATGACAATCCCCTATATGTCTATGGGGAAATACCAATCTTTTGAAGCAACTGCCAAGTCTGTATTAAATAAGAAATGACAATTACTTGCCTACAAATAAAATGTCAGTCCTAAAATGCTCAAGATGTTTTTATCTCGGACGAGCCTCCAATTTCTGTTACGAGCCAGGCATAGCAGAAAGAAAAAGCAAACAAGCCTTTTGGAAAAAGGAGCAGTCTGTTTTCATGGCCACAACCGATTTCCTTTAAACTTTGTAGCTTCAAATTGGTACATATTGACAGTCTAATGGTGAATTTTTAGACTCTTTGGTTCACTGGTTTTTGCTGTATACACTATTAAATTGGGTGGGGTAATGTCACCCCATCAAGGGTATACCAACAAAAATGCTATTATTTTTGTTCAAAGTGCATGACTGGAGGCGATGTTTGCCATATGCTTACTACCCTTTTAGGCATAACAGCCGGTGATAACAGTCTTATAAATATCAAACAAGAGAAGAGTTTATACGCGCTTGTAAGTTGTACCCAAATATCAGTAATTTTTATTCCCCAACTTTACAAAAAACCACAACACCTTAACAGTTTTCAACTTATTTCAAAGATCTCTCATAAATATAATGTTGATGTAATAGTCATTCTAGGTATATGTCAGAATTTTTGTTAGTTCATAAAACTTAAGAGTTACCTGCCCCTGAAATTGGATTTTACCCATTTGTTTAAATCGGAGTGCATTTATCCGTTTGTAGTACTCACAACTTCATTGGAAAGTGAATAAACCGATTCCATGCAAATATTATTAAATAGATGTAGACAAGAAAGTCATTTGATTTAATAGTGCATGCTAGTATTTCCTTTTTTTTTTTTTTTTTTTTTTTTTTGGTTATATATGAACTCTTAATTTCCAGGTGCAAAAGGAACATTTGTCAACTGTCAAACATTTTTGACCACCAAAGCAGGCTTTGCTCATGTTGTGGAACCTCATTTTAGACTGATACTGTGCTTAAATATAAACCTGTATGGCCTCACGACATGTTTAAGAATTTGTTAATTTACTGATCTTCCTCTGAATCGCTAGATGTACTCCATGTGTCAACAGCAGCATCATAAACAAAATCAATATGTTCCCGGCTTGGTTTTGCTTCACTATTTTCTGTTATGTTCCGGTAATATCCCAAATACCAGAGAACAGAAGCCACGTGTGCGCAACATCCCACGGTACGAGCTCCACTTCTGCACCCACAATACCACCCAGTGATTGGGTTCAGTCCTTGTGTATATTCAACCCACATGTTATATGTTTTATTAGACGTGTGGCAAGAACGTATCTTGGCTTTGAGAACACCATCTTCTTCTTTGTGTGCCATTATCTCATATGATCCATTGTCGTCAAAATGTTCATCTGTGTAGGATTTGGCTTGTTTCAGCTGGTAAATACCCAGTTTAAAATCCCTGAGTTCATCCTCAGTCATCTCTGGGAAATTCTCAAGTTTCTCATCATCGATCTTTATCCAAATAACCCGTTTTTTATCCCAGCCATTTTTTGTCGCGCCTGCTATTAGCATGGCGCGATATAGGCGTCCGGTTTTCCGTCCGTTCCTTCGTTCGTTCGTCCGTTCGTCAAGGCTTCAACATTTGCGACAACCCTAGCGTTCACCCTAATGGTCAAGTTTATTTCTCAAGAACTATAAGAGCTTCATTAATGATACTTTGTACAAACTTGTATCTGGGGATGACAACTTACACGCAAGCATCCATATTTGACCTTGACCTACATTTCATGGTTCACTGACTTTGTAAAATATTGCGACCACCCTAGCGTTCACCCTAATGGTCAAGTTTATTTCTCAAGAACTATAAAAGCTTCATTAATGATATGTGGTACAAACTTGTATCTGTTGATGGCAACTTGAATGCGAGCATCCATATTTGACCTTGACCTACATTTCATGGTTCACTGACTTTGTAAAATATTGCGATCACCCTAGCGTTCACCCTAATGGTCAAGTTTATTTCTCAAGAACTATAAGAGCTTTATTTATGATACTTGGTACAAACTTGTATCTTGGGATGGTAATTTAAATGCAAGCATCCATATTTAACCTTGACCTATATCTCATGGTTCACTGACTTTGTAAAATATTGCGACCACCCTAGCGTTCACCCTAATGGTCAAGTTTATTTCTGAAGTTTTATAAGAGCTTCATTTATGATATTTGATACAAACTTGAATCTGGGGATGACAACTTAAATGCAAGCATCCATATTTGACCTTGACCTAAATTTCATGGTTCACTGACTTTGTAAAATATTGTGACCACCTTAGCGAATGGTTAAGTTAATTTCTCAAGAATTATTAGAGCTTCATTAATGATACTTAGTACAAGCTTTAATTTGAGAATGGGATCTTTTGAGCAAGCATCTATGTTTGACCTTGACCTACATATCATGGTTCGATGACTTTGCGCGCCACATGCGTGACATAACCTTCGGCGGAATTCTTGTTACGACCTTATCCGGCAGCTTATTTGGAGCTATTGCTGGGGCCATCATTCTTCTGCCAATTACTTTGCCTGAATCTTTGCTTGTTACCAAAGGTAGTCTAAATGCATTGCACAATGAGCAAAAAATCCTTACATAGTCGCCAACATATGGTATTTGACTATTGGGCATTGTGTTGCTAAGGGCTTTCCACTTTTTAACTCTCCCATTAGCTGATTCGACAACCCATCTCACCTTTGTAACTAGCCTTGACTCATTCGCCTCTTCAGTCGTATGTTGCTTTTGAGATTTGTTTAGGAAGTAAGGCATATGAGAATTGATTCCAAATTCCTTTAGTATATCTATAGCATCCCTGAAGCCGCGGTCTACAACGAGAACATCATCTTTTTCAAACCAGTCAGTAATATTTTCTGCATTAGTCTTTAACATGTGTTCGGTAATCTTAGAATCTGTGTTTTTCCCATCTGCAAGATACGGTCCCATCACAGTCAAAATGTAACCATCAGTGGCCACAAGCATCATAGGTTTCAGCAAAGGCTGTCCTTTACGTAGGGAATAAGATCTTCTCTGAAATGAGTAGTTTCCACTCTTCTCAATATATATGTATGTTCCATCAGCCACTGCGATTGCAACATCAGAATTTGAATCCCCAAATAGGACATTTGCAAAATTTGATGTATGAATCAGGGATGTTAGAGAAATACTAAAGGGTTATGAAATCAATTCTCATATGCTTCACTTCCTAATCAAATCTCAGAAACAATATACGACTGAAGAGGCGAATGATTCAAGGCTAGGTACAAAGTGAGATAGGTTGTCGAATCAGCTAATGGGAGAATTACAAAGTGGAAGGCTTAGCAACAAAATATCCAATAGTAAAATCCCATATGTTGGCGACTATGTAAGAATTGTTTGCTCGTTTTGCAATGTGTTTAGACCACAAGGACTGAACCCAATCACTGGATGGTACTGTTGGTGAAGAAGTGGGGCTCGTACCATGGGATGTTGTGCTCATGTGCTTGCTAGCATGCACTATTAAATCAAATGACTTCTTTGTCCACATCTATTTAATTATATTTGCATGGAATCGGTTTATTAACTCCCAAATGAAGTTGTGAGTACTACAAACGGATAAATGCACTCTGATTTAAAAAATGGGTAAAATTCAATTTCAGGGGCAGGTAACTCTTAAGTTTTATGAACTAACAATAATTCTGACATATAACTAGAATGACTATTACATCAGCATTATATTTATGAAAGATCTTTGAAATAAGTTGAAAACTGTAAAGGTGTTGTGGTTTTTCGTAAAGTTGGGGAATAAAAATTACTGATATTTGGGTACAACTTACAAGCGCGTATAAACTCTTCTCTTGTTTGATATTTATAAGACTGTTATCACCGGCTGTTATCCCTAAAAGGGTAGTAAGCATACGGCAAACATCGCCTCCAGTCATGCACTTTGAACAAAAATAATAGCATTTTTGTTGGTATACCCTTGATGGGGTGACATTACCCCACCCACTTTGATAGTGTTTACAGCAAAAACCAGTGGACCAAAGAGTCTAAAAATTCACCATTAGACAGCCAACATGTACCAATTTGAAGCTACAAAGTTTAAAGGAAATCGGTTGTGGCCATGAAAATAGCCTTATAGAGACTGCTCCTTTAACAAAATTTATTCACAAGTTATCTTTATCCTGTAGAAGTAAGAAAACTAAATGTACTTAGCTCTGTTATGAAATATAATGAATGAATCAATTTTCCTTGATCCCACAGAATTCACAGTCAAAAATGAAAAGTAATATCCTTCAACAATCCAACATTGAATTCAGAAATAACTATTCTTAAAAGCCCAAACTTCAAACTCCAAAGTCTGACTCAATGAGAAAAATCAAGCTCTTTTATAGACCATAAGATTTCTCTAGAATGTTCCACAGGGCTGTGGAATAAGATGGTGTAATTTTCTAAAAATAATGCAAACCTGAACTTTCTGGACGGTTCCAAAGTACTTTTACTTGTAAACAAGATGTTTACAAATATATGACTCATTTCTAGAATAATCTTTAAAAAGATATTTATAGCACTATTATGTCACCCAGTGGGGTGAAAGTGGGAATCAGATGATGATGATGATTTCGTGTTTAACGACGCGTCAACCCTTTTGGTGGGTCATAAGCGTCAGTCGGTTAATGGTTAAACGGCATGAATAATTATGACGATATATTGGGAATCAGAACAATAAATTCTTATGCATAACACACACGAGTACTGGTAAACCGCTTAGGGGATCTAAGCCTGACCAGGCTAAGCGGTGCGAGCCGGCCCGTCCATGCTTATAAACCCTATTGGTTTCATTGGGTGTCAGGGCTTGAGATGTCATTCATCTCAATGTCGGGTAAAAGTCCAACAAAATTGGAAGCAACGTCACCAAAATGACCTTTACAGTGTTGACGGGGACGTTAAAAGTCAAATCAAACAAACAAAAGCAAACAGCTTTCAGATATACAATTTCAGACCTTTCAAAATGTTTCGAATTTGTTTTGTTTGGTGTTTAATGTCCCCCTCAACACTTTATTTAAATTCCTGTACTGTAAGCAAACAATGTTGACCCTGATCAGATGCCTCGATCTGTGGCTTTAGATCTTATTATACACTGTGTGCTAAACCAAACACATGATACCAGCCCAGATCCCCTTATGCAATGCTTTGACCTCACAGTGATAAGAATATCGCGGCTATTTTCTATACAAAACCGTAACGTGGATTTACTGCATGTAGTCACGTGGACGTCAATAACGAAAGTCAACTTTGGGTCGATTGACAATACATCGACCCAAAAACCATGTAAAACCAAGATAGGCAAATCCTTATGAATACTCACGGTGTCATCCAAAGAGAAGTATGAATTAGTAGAGCTTGAATAAAATTGAGTTTTAGTAGATGGAGAAAAGTTTCAAAATAAAAGGATCAGTACCTCAGTAAGCAGAAACACAAATCAGCCAACAACTTGTAATAAGTTGAACACGCCAAGAGAAAATATGTTATAAAACATGAGCATGTACGAGGTAGCAAATCAGCCTGCATTCCAAATCAATCGAGGCAGTGCCTTCCCTAGGTTTTGTCAGTAGCGTAGTAGCCAATGAAGACACAGATAAGACAGCAGGGTCGTAACTAGGAGAAAATAATTTGTACGCAAACCTAAGAAAATACTAGAACCCCTCAATACCGTTTACCAAATGGGGACCACTCTTACAGGAAAGAATTTGCTCCCTAGAGGGAGCAAATTCTTTCCTTTAAGTGTGGTCCACTTGGAAAAGAAGGAAACTATGTTAGCTATTTATTAATGTTGTGTATAGCCTAGACACGTACATATTTTGCTTTTTCTTCTTCTTCTTCTTCTTCCCATTCATCTTCTTCTTCGTCGTCTATTTTTTTTACATTTGTAATGTGTACGCAAGTGCGTATCTGCGTAAATGATGCTACGTTAAGTGAGCAAACTTGTAAAAGTCACAATTTCGACATGCACGGTTCAATGAAGATTTTATTGTGGATTACCGTGTATTTCCGTGCCGCTAATATTATTAGTAAATTGTACTGCTGTCGGAGGATAAGTGGACAGTGACGCAACGACCTTTGAGAGTTCAACGTGGCACGACTATTCCATGTTTTAGGGGAAACAGGTTTCGGATTTCTTTTTTCACAGGGTTTTAAAATTATAAATAAGGTTTTTGATAACGGCACTATGTAGAAGTCGTGGCCAAGTGGTTAGTATGATGCAGTACGCATCTCAGTAAAACTATATCTTCCAATGTAAAATCCCAACTGAAGGCGACTTACCTAAAACACGGACTAGTCCAAAATTAAAAGTGCAGTCACGTCTCACTGCGTTTTGAAAGACTAAAGTCACGGTGACCGCCTTTCAAACCAAATTTTGTTTACTGTCATGCCAAAAGCTCGCCCTCCTGTTCCCTGAACAACGTCACAAAAAGAAGAACCATGCCCCGAGGTTATAGACTGTTTTCAGCTGAACATGAAATTTATAGTGCTTATAAATACTCGTGATATATAACAAACACACACAAATCAGACAATTGTCCTGCTCAAATCAGCAAAGACTGTTACTTGTCCTGCACATCAATGTTAAAATGCCAAAAAAGTTTTTTTTTTTTTTTTTTTTTTTTTGTCATTTGAAAAATTATGAGCAGGACAAACCTCATGCTCAAGTATTCGTTTGATTTGAGGTTTAACGTCCCCATCAACACTGTAAAGGTCATTTTGGAGAAGTTACTTCCAATTTTGTGGGCCATTTACCCGACATTGAGATGAAATGACATCTCAAACCCTGCCACCCAATAAAACCATGGACGGACCGACTCGCACTGCATTGCCTGAGCAGGCTAAGATCCTCTAAGCGGTTTACCAGTACTCGTCTTCGGATCGGTTTAAGCTCTGCGTGGAAGCATCATGCAGCTCATCTATTTCTTCATGCTCAAGTAAGTCGGGTAAATAATAATAAAATCGGGTAAAAAAGTCTTATAACCTCGGGACCAGTCCCCGCTATTTATTCTTTTCGATATTATCAGAGAGAAATGAATTTTTAACCATGATATGCCAATCACGACAATTATCTGCTGCTTTGTCGTCTGCCAGTTACTATAACAAGAGGACCAAATTGTCCTATATCGCTCACCTGTGTACCAGAAAATCATTAATGATGTTTTAAGAATGCCCATCGGGGCCGTAAGTTGAAGAAATAGACTAGGCTACATGGTGCTTCTATGCAGAGCAGGAACCGACCATACACGAGTACTGGTAAACAGGTTCTAAGCCTACCCAGGAAAAGTGGTGCCAGTTGGACCGTCCGTGCATAATGACCTTATTGGTTTCATTGGATGGAAGGGGCTTAAGATATAATTTCATCTCGATGTCGGGCAAAAGTCCCACAAAACTGGAAGAACGTCTCGAAAATGACCTACACTTTGCTGATATGGATGTTAAACCTAAAATCAATAAACAAGGGCAGATAACTCCAAAGTTGTTTGTCACTTGCAGCCGAATTCGAACTCTATGTAGACTGTATGACACGTCTGGTTATCTGCAAGTTTGATGAAGGTCAGATCAGAAATGGCGGAGAAAAGTTGGTAACGTCGTTTTTCCATTGTAAGTCTATGGGAAAATTGTTCGCGCTCTAAGAGCTGTAATTGCAAAACTGAATATCAGAATCAAGCCAAATTCAAACTCATCTGAGGTTTTATGCTTGTTTTCGTTTACTGAAAGTTTCAAAACGATCAGATAAGAAACGGCTGGGGAAAGGTGGAGACACTATATTTCACTAATATTTATGCTCAAGGGCAGGTAATTCGAAAGCCTTTTTCTCATGCGGCCCAAATTCGAAGTAAACATAGACTGTAAGCTCATTCTGGTTATCTGGAAGTTTGATGAAGGTCAGATTAGAAATAGCCAAGCAAAGCTGGAGACATCGTTTTCCCATTGTAAGTCTATGGGAAATTTTTCACCCTCAAGGGGATGTAACTGGAAATCCGGTGGTCAGATTCAAGCCAAAATCAAACTCATTAGAGATTTTATGCTTATCCTCGTTTACTAAAAGTAACAAAAAGATCAGATCAAAAACAGTTGCGGAAAGCTGGATACACCATTTTTCGCTAATATTTATGCTCAAGGGCAGGTAACTCAGAAGTCATTTGACCTGCGTGGCCCAAATTCAAACTCAACATAGACTGTATGCCCCTCCTGGTTATCTGCAAGTTTGATATAGATCTGATTTTAAATGGACAAGAAAAGCTGGAGACGTCGTTTTCCCATGGTAAGTATATGGGAAAATCTTTCACACTCAAGAAAATGTAACTGGAAAACCACTGGTCAGATTCAAGTCAACTTCGAACTCGGTCGAGATTTTATGGTTGTCCTCTTTACCAAAAGTTACAAAATGATCCAATCAAAAACGGCTGAGAAAAGTTGGAGATACTTTTCCAAAAGTTACAAAATGATCCAATCAAAAAACCAAATTCAAACTCAACATAGACTGTATGCCCCTCCTGGTTGTCTGCAAGTTTGATGAAGATCTGATTTGAAATGGACGAGAAAAGCTGGAGACGTCGTTTTCCCATTGTAAGCCTATTGGAAAATCTTTCACACTCAAGAAAATGTGACTGGAAAACCACTGGTCAGATTCAAGTCAACTTCGAACTCGCTCGAGGTAGTATGGTTGTCCTCTTTACCAAAAGTTACAAAATGATCCAATCAAAAACGGCTGAGAAACGCTGGAGACACCATTTTGCACTTATATTTATACTCAAGGGCAGGTAACTCAGCAGCTGTTTGTCCCGTGCAGCCAAAATTTGAGCTCAACGTAGACTGTAAGCCCCTCCTGGTTATCTGCAAGTTTGATGAAGGTCGGAACAGAAATGGCGGAGAACAAGTGGAGACGTCGTTTTCCCCATTATAAGTCTATGGGAAAATTTGTTCACGCTCAAGGGGATGTAACTGAAAAAAAAACGCTCGTCATATTCAAGCCAAATTTTAACTCGTCCAAGATTTTATGCTTGTTCTCGTTTATGAAAAGTTACAAAAAGATCAGATCATAAACGGCTGAGAAAAGCTGGAAACACCATTTTTCACTTATATTTATGCTCAAGGGCAGGTAACTCCAAAGCTGTTTGTCCCATGCATCCAAAATATGAACTGGACGTAGACTGTAAGGCCCTCCTGGTTATCTGCAAGTTTGATGAAGATTGGATCAGAAATGGCTGAGAAAAAGTGGAGACGTCGTTTTCCCCATTATTAGTCTATTGGAAATTTTTCTCGCTCAAGGGGATGTAACTGGAAAACCGCTGGTCAGATTCAAACCAAATTCGAACTCGTCCGAGATTTTATGCTTGTCCTCGTTTATGAAAAGTTACAAAAAGATCAGATCATAAACGGCTTAGAAAATCTGGAGAAACCATTTTTCACTTATATTTATGCTCAAGGGCAGGTAACTCAAAAGCTGTTTGTACCGTGGAGCCCAAATTCGAAGTCGACGTAGACTGTAAGCCCCTACTGGTTATCTGCAAATTTGATGAAGATCGGATCAGAAATGGCCGAGAAAAAGTGGAGACGTCGTTTTCCACATTATAAGTCAATGGAACCTTTTTTTTCCATGACAACCACAGTTCTGATCCAAACTGGTCCAAAATCCAATGCCGTCAATCCCCCAACCCAGTGATGCTGCACATAAAATTTGATTGCGATTGGCCAGCTAGTCACTTAGATATTCAAGTTCAAATGTGTGGACGACGGACGGACGATGGACGGACGCCGGATGCTTACCTATACCATAAGATCACCTTGTGAGCCTTCGGATCAGAACATAAACGGCTGAGAAAAGCTGGAGACACCATTTTCACTTATATTTATGCTCAAGGGCAGGTAACCCCAAAGCTGTTTGTCCCATGCATCCCAAATATGAACTTGACGTAGACTGTAAGCCCCACCTGGTTATCTGCAAGTTCGATTAAGATCGGATCAGAAATGGCGGAGAAAAAGTGGAGACGTCGTTTTCCCCATTATAAGTCTATGGGAAAAATTTTCACGCTCAAGGGGATGTAACTGGAAACCGCTGGTGAGATTAAAACCAAATTCGAACTCGTCGGAGATTTTATGCTAGCCTCGTTTATGAAAAGTTACAAAAAGATCAGATCATAAACGGCTGAGAAAAGCTGGAGGCACCATTTTTCACTTATATTTATGCCCAAGGGCAGGTAACTCCAAAGCTGTTTGCCCCGTGCAGCCCAAATTTGAACTCGACGTAGACTCTAAGCCCCTCCTGGTTGTCTGCAAGTTTGATGAAGATCAGATCAGAAATGGCCGAGAAAAAGTGGAGACGTCGTTTTCCCCATTATAAGTCTATGGAACCTTTTTGTTTCCATGGCTACCAGAATTCCAGTCTGAACAGCCCAAAAACCTTTTGGAGCCTTTCCCCCTACCTTATGAAGCTTCTCATGAAATTTGATCAAGATTGGCCATGGGGTATTAAAGATATACTCATTTAAAATTGTTTACGGACGCACGCACGACGGACGACGGACAAAATGTGATCACAAAAGCTCAATTTGTCACTGCGTGACAGGCGAGCTAACAATCATTGTTGCAAACACTGTGGACCCAGACCAAACTGCTCCTCTAGGAGCAGTTTGATATGGGTACACACTATTTGCCTGCATTTTAAAATGTGTTTGAAAAGTTCGGAAGAAGATTCAGCAGAAGCCAAAAACAGACGACATTTTAAGATGCGGTTTTCTAGGCAGCTTAAGGGTTAAGCTGACAGGGTGTAACATGATCATGCGGGTTACCCCATTTTTGTCGCGCCTGCTATTAGCATGGTGCGATATAGGGGCCCGGTTTTCCGTCCGTTCGTTCGTTCGTCATGGCGTTCACCCTAATGTTCACCCTAATGGTAAAGTTTATTTCTCAAGAACTATAAGAGCTTCATTAATGATACTTGGTACGAACTTGTATCTGGGGATGACAACTTACATGCAAGCATCCATATTTGACCTTGACCTACATTTCATGGTTCACTGACTTTGTAAAATATTGCGACCACCCTAGCGTTCAACCTAATGGTCAAGTTTATTTCTCAAGTACTATAAGAGCTTTATTAATGATACTTGGTACAAACTTGTATCTGGGTATGGTAACTTAAATGCAAGCATCCATATTTGACCTTGACCTATATTTCATGATTCACTGACTTTGTAAAATATTGCGACCATCCTAGCTTTCACCCTAATGGTCAGGTTTATTTCTCAAGAACTATAAGAGCTTCATTAATGATATTTGGTGCAAACTTGAATCTGGGGATGGCAACTTAAATGCAAGCATCCATATTTGATCTTGACCTAAATTTCATGGTTCACTGACTTTGTAAAAATATTGCGACCACCCTAGCGTTCACCCTAATGGTTAAGTTCATTACTCAAGAATTATTAGAGCTTCATTAATGATACTTAGTACAAGCTTTAATTTGAGAATGGAATCTTTTGTGCAAGCATCTATGTTTGACCTTGACCTACATATCATGGCTCGATGACTTTGCGCCCCCACAGGTGCGACATAGCCTTCGGCGAAATTCTTGTACTATCAAGCTAATCGGATTTATTTAGACTGCTTTCCATTATTGTGAGGAGAAATCTACATTACGGAAACAAATCCGCGTGGTGTAATGAAGTCTTTCATAACTGTGTATTGGAGTTTAACGGCTCAGTCAACACTGTAAAGGTCATTTTGGAGACGTTGCTTCCAATTTTGTGGGATTTTTACCCGACATTGAGATGAAATGACATCTCAAGCCTTGTCGCCCAATGAAACCAACAGGCTTTATAAGCATGGACGGTCGGACACGCACCTCTTTGCCTGGGCAGGCTTAGACTCTCTAAGCAGTTTACCAGTACTCGTGTGCAAGTCGGTTTCAGCTCTGCGTGGAAGCATCATGCAGCCCATATATTTCTTCAAGCCCCGATGGGCGGGGGCTCATGCCCCAGTTTACTATGAAGCTGATCGGATGTATTCAGACTCCTTCCCTATCCACATTACGGTGACAAATCCGTATGGTGTAATGTATTCTTCCATAACTGTGTGTTTGTTTGTTTGTTTTGTATTGGAGTTTAACGGCCTGCAGTCAACACTATTTAGGTCATTCTTGCGCCGGTCAGTTTACCTGGCCACACATTTCCTGGACAGGCTTATGCGTAAGCGGTTAACCAGTACAGTGACCATTCTGTCGCCAGAAACTGACAACTGCCCTTTTTGAATCAGCGAAAGAGGAGAATGACCGCAGAAAAGATTTCATGATCAATCTCCACGAAAGAATGTTGCCGGCCGCGGCAGGTATCGAACCCGCGTCCTCCTGAGCACCAGTTAGACGCGCATTCGACAGAGCTACCGAGGCCTGCCTTCATAACTGTAATTTCAGAATTTAAAATATAAATGTGTGATAGTTTCCTTAATTCTGCAACAAACATAGATTGTGGGTGAGGCGGTCCTAACGAGTACCCACAATCCAATACAAAAAAATCACCTGTATAGTTCTGGCCCCCTTGAACCTCACATTTACATAGTAAAACTAGGGTTTAACTGGATAAACCTTATTTTTCTGATTTCTGCTCTAAAATATAGATTATGGGTACTCGATGAGGTGGTTCTAACGTGTACCCTCAATCTAAATTTTGAGCAGAAATAAAAAAAAAAAAATATCTGAAAATTTTCGTTTTTTTTTTTTTTGTTTTTTTTTTTTTCAAATGGAGACAACTTTCTCAGTTCCACTGAAAAGGGGGTCTACTCTTAAAGGAAATAATTTGCTTCTAAGGAGCAAATTCTTCCCTTAAGAGTTGACCCCTATCGACATCGGAGACAAAGCTACTTTTGCAGGAGTTGCCTCCCCTGAAGGTGTTCCCATTCCCCTTATAGGGAGCTAACCACTAAATATTTTCCATAGGCGACAAAAGTAACCTTTTACATGCTCCCACAAAAACTACACATACAAAACTTTTCAAACCTTACTAATTTATAGAGCCATCCTAGCTCAACAAGTTGATGAAAAAAAATTCACACGTTGCCCGTCTCCTTTTCAAGTTATGGTCCGCCATGTTTGTTTACATGCAGATTCGAAGTGAATACAAGCCGGCTTTAAGGGTTTACCGAAAGTACAAAAAGTTGGTGGGGTACCCCTCAACATGACTTTTCTTTTCAGCCAAAACACCGAGTCGGAGAAAAAGTTTGAATATACTGGAAAGTAGCATGTCTTCAAACATAACATTATCGAATAAGCAATTATCAAACAACTTGTAGGTTTACACAGCCGATGCAAAAATGAGGGTGACAGCATTTGCGCTCAAAGTCATATTTACCTAATTTTTCAAAACCTAAAATGTACAGTGTATTGTTCTTGGAAGGTTGAACTACAATGTCTTAGAGTATTACTAACCAAAATTGTCTCCTGTCTAAGAACCATTTGTGCCACCACGAGATATTTTTCATAAGTTCTTTGGTCGCCATTTTTCATTCATGGGATTTGTAAACAAAATATAAACACT